>PVJN01000914.1:0-165013 GCA_004026805.1 Lasiurus borealis | reverse complement strand
GAAGAGAAGACCTTTCTGATAAGACACTCGAGTAGAGATCTGGGAGGATAGGGGAGGTTTAGCCACGCAGCTATTTGTGTATAAATTGTTCCAGGCAAAATAAATTGGAAGAGATTGCTCTAGGAGTTATAAAAACTTAATGATGCGACTGGCAAGCAAAACTCCTGACAGGGTCCTGTGATGAGCTGCTTTCTCCTCTGCTTCCACCCTCACCACTCCCCTTCTTCTAAACAGGTGGAGTCTTCAGGATGCACTGTCTGCCTTTACTCAACACCAAAGACAGCAAAGGAAAGCGGACCAGGGTGAGAAGACCTCACCTCTAATTCCATGCCCTGTCCAATGACAATCTACAACTGTCAAACCCTGCTTTTGAAAGAGCACTAAATCCTTCTTCAGCTGTGTTCTGAGAAAAATGCTTTCATAATAAAGTACTGTACTCCAAAATACATACACGTAGTTAAAATTTATGACCTGCTCTCCTCAGAGAGTGGGAGACGAGCACAGAGGTTAACATCACAGCTCCATGTCAGAAAAACCTGGATCGCGTCCCAGCTCTCTGCTTGTTGCCTGTATGACCTTGGGCAAGATCTAAACTTCTCAGAATCGCAATCTCCATTTTTTCACCTGTGAACTGAGGAATAGCAATGTTAGCTCTTTTCAGAGCTGTGGTGATAACTTGAATGAGCTTATGTTCATAAAACACATGGAACAGAGGATAGTGCCAGTGAGGAGCATCTATTTCTATCATGGCTACGGTTTGCAAGATACACACATCAATTCTGATTAAACAGAAGAAAGCTGTTTTAAAAACTCACTGGCTGGCTCCCCAAATGTCCAGCAGCCAGGAATAATGACCCAAATTTTGCCATGGAGTGGCCCAGGGACATTGGCACAGCAGACAACGCAACACACACACACACACCCACACACACACACCATGCCTGCAAAACCAGATACTGCCCTGTTTCTCAGTAAGAGGAAACCTCTGCCTCCACCAAAGCTGGGGAAGGAAGGAATTCCCCCAACCAGAATGAGAACTCAGATGCCGGACAGTCAAAAACATTGGCAGGGGCCCAATCCCAGCGCTACTGCAATCTACACATCCTTTGGAGCATGTGCTAGTTTGCTCATGCGCTTTCCTCACCTCGCCCCTCACCATACAGCTCAGCCCCATCCTAGAGGCTCCTGCTCTGGGAAGCATTCCAGCCTGACTCCGCTGCCTGCTTCTGCCCTTCCCAGCTAATGCTCTTACAAGGGACCTCATTATAAACTGATTTACACCCCGAATATGCATGCACATTCACAAACAGACACAAATCCTTCGGGGAATACACGGGGTAGAGATTAAAAATAAATGCATATACGATTATAACTAACACTGCCTGGTTCACTGATCATTCCATGGGTGTATATCTCAGCCACCAATGAGGTCATAACTCCTTGTTGACAGGCAACACCAGCCTTCTCTCCTGTACCTGTTAGAAGGCCATTTCCTGTTCTTTGCCCGTGCTTCATACCTCCTCCTTTAACTCTGGGACAGAGAACAGTTTTTATATTGCGGGCTAAGTACCTCATGAATCTACCCATATTCTTTTGTTGAGAATAGAGTCAAACCACCATTTAGAATGGGAAAAGTAATTGGTGTCAACAGATTTTCACAAAAGATTAAAGCACTGTAACTTATAATAATCACTTTATGAAATCATTTTCACTCCTTATTTTCAGATTAAAAAAAAAACAAACAACAACTCACTATCTTCCCACTCTGAAAAGTGGGGGAACCCCACACTGCCCCATTTTACCAAGGGGGAAAAACAAAACAGGCTTGTCTTTTTTTCCCATGGAATAATATCCCCATCTTGTGGGCACTGTTGCTCAATGTTTTTTAAAAAAATCCTGGTGACATTTTCAGAACAGTGACATCTATTAATACTGTTTAGGGTTGGATAGAATTAAACTACAACCCCTATTTGGTCCAGAAACCAGAAATCCTCTATGTCTTTAATAAATGCTTTTTGCACAGAGCACTTATAAACGTAAAACAATGAAAAGCCTACAATATTGAGGCAGGCATCAAACATGTCTACAGAAAAAGAAAAGATACACACACACACACACACACATATACGTATACATATATGTATGTATATGAATATATGTATACATGTATATATATATGTATATATGCACATATATACATATATGTATATGCATATATATACATATATGTATATATATATATATATATATATATATATATATGAATCCAGAGATACCTAAAAGGGAAGTCCTCCCATAAAAGGGTTCTCTCCTCCCAGTGAGTAATAAACTCATTGAGGAAACATTTATTGAGTTTCAGGGTGTCTAGCACAGTGTTGGCTATTATACTGGGGCCAGGATCCGCCAAGCAGAAGGCGATACATAAGTAAAGGGCAAGGAGAAACTGACAACCCCAGTGTTCCCAGCAGGCTCCTGACCGTGGGCAGGAGGCTGATAACGTCGGCCTGGGCTCTAATCCAAGGGAAGCAAGGTTAGCAGGCATTCAGAATATGCGTGTGCAACAAAGATGAAAAACAAGAAGGGAGAGGAGGCGGTGAGACAATGGAACAACGGACAAGCCAGAGGAGGAAGCATCGGTAGTATCCTTTTCATCAAGGGGACGAAAGTGCATGTACATCTATCAAAAAGAAGTGAAAACAAAAAGTGAGGAAAGGGTCTGAGACCAGTTTCCATCTCTCTTTTCTGCACTTCAAATGTCCCTTGAGAGTCTGAGCAAGTCTGCAACTCACTGGTTCCACAGATATTTAAAGTGCCCTTGTCGTTTCCTCGCATCCTTTTGAGATAATTATCATGCAACAAGCTTATTTGGTCTTGCTTATGTTCACTCTCCTTCATTCAGATAGTCTTTTAGTGGAGACAGGGGAATTGAGCTTCCCACGCCAGACATGATGTCAACCCGCTGTTTGTAGCCATCATTTGCTTCAGAACAACCTTTTCTGTTAAAGAAGGTTATCGCTGCAATGCAGAGCGGACGTGCAGAATAAATGCAGCATCCTCAGCCATTAGTCCCCAAACCACCCGTTTATCCAAATATCCACCAAAAATATGTACAAGCATCCTAAATTCGACAGGTTTAATCATCTCCAACTTCCCTCTTAAATATCTTTGTAAAGCATAAAAATAGTCAGCACAAGAGCAGCCAGGTCCAGTCTCCCATTCAAGACCCTCTGTTGCCCAAACTTTTTGCTCCATCCGCACTGAGGTCCATCTCCCACTTTTCTCTTCAAGGACCCAACTGGTCCAATAACACTCGCTTGTCAAGCCCACCCCACCCAGGTGCCTCTCCTGCCCCAGGAGCCTCCTCTGCACTCCTTCTCACACCCTCCCTACTTTTCCTAATGCACACCACAGCCATCTGATGCAATCCCCAGTTCTAATCAGATCCCTGTCCTGAAAGAGCCTGGTATCATAGGGACAAATGAAAGCTTTTAAAAAAAACCTCTTTCAATTATAATTGACATTCAAATATTATATTAGTTTTGGGTGAGATAATTATATAACTTATTAGAGGCCTGGTGCATGAAATTTGTGCAAGAGTAGGCCTTCCTTCCCCCAGCTGCTGGCACCAGATTAACTGTGGCACCTAATACCCTGGCTTCCTTCACAGCCCTGGCTTCGTCTGGAAGGTCGTCCGGAAGAATATCCAGTCTAATTAGCATATTACACTTCTATTATTATAGACAGATGTGATGACCCCCCAATAATTCTAGAAACCACCTAGTACATACATAATTATTATCATATGTTCCCTATGCTGTACTTTACATACCCATGACTATGCTATAATCACCAGTCTCTACTTCTTAACCCCTTCACTTTTTTCACTGAGTTCCTCAACCCCCATCCTACCTGGCAACTACCAATTTGTTCTCTGTATTTAAGAGGTTTTTTATTTTCATTTATTTTTTTCTTCAGATTCCACATACAAGTGAAATCATAAGCTATTTTTCTTTCCCTGTCTAATTTATTTCACTTAGCACAATATTTTCTAGGTTCATCCATGCTATTGCAAATGGTAAGATTTCATACTTGTTTATGGTCAAGTAATATTTCAATGTATATATAGGGTGTCCCCAAAAAATGTATATACATTTTGAATAATTATTAATTCCAATGGGTTAAATCTGACAAGCAAGGAATATAACTAAACTATTAGCTGTTAGATGTGCATACATTTTTGGGGCAAACCCTGTATATATCACGTCTTCTTTATCCCTTTGTCTATAGATGAGCATTTGGGTTGCTTCCATACCTTGGATATTGTAGATAATATGGCAATGAATATAGGGATGCACATATATTTTTGAATTAGTGTTTTGGAACAAATGCAGGTTAAGTCCAACAACCCTGCCACTCACTACATGTAGAAACTTGGGCAAACCATCTAACCTCTCTGGACCTCTCTTCTCTTACTGTCAAAATAAAATAATAATACCTACCTTACATGGCTGCTATGAGGATTGGAAATAACTTATGTAAATGGCCAAATGCTACAAAGTAAATACTCAATAAATGAGGATTGTGATTTTAAAAGGAAACAAGACTGTGAGTGCATCAAGTCCAGAGAAATGAACAAGCACACGATTGGTTGGCTGTGGAACAAGCTGTGGACTGCTGGGGAGCAGGGTCCATCCTTCTCCATGAACTCAGTGCTCCAATCACCACACCTCACAGTCAATAAGCACTCTTCAAAGAGCAACAGAAAAAAAAAGACTAAAATAACATGCACCAAAATGTTAACATAACTATCTTCCGTACTGGTTTTTTGTTTGCTTGTTTTGTGTGTTTTTTAAAATATTTTTTTATTGATGTCAGAGAGGAAGGGAGAGGGAAAGAGAAAAAGAAACATCAATAATAAAAGAGAATCACTGTTCGGCTGCCTCCTTCATGCCCCTCACTGGGGACTGAGCCTACAACCCAGGCATGTGCCCTGACCTGGTGTCCAACCACAGACCTCCTGGTGCATGGGACAATGCTCAACCAATTGAGCCACACCGGTCAGGTAGCACAATGTTATAATTTAAAAATAAAATAAAAATTCCAGAAGAAAGGGATACAGTAGTGGGTAGCCAAAACATTTGAAAAACCTCTTACATGACCTACTTCACATCGAAAGAAAAATAATCTAGACGCGATTGAAAATATGAGTGTGAAGTCATAACTCTTATATTTTAAATGCCCTTTCCCCCACTGAGCCCTACACTCAAGGCTCCCCTCCGCTCTGGATTGCCAAGCCAAAAAGACTCTTCTTCCTATCATCCCACCTCCCTCATCAGCAGGAACCTGGTTCTCCTCAAAGGTCCCTCATGACCCTCCCTCTAGATAGGTTTCAAGCTCTTCAGCCCTCCTAGAGTCACAAGAAACTACTCGTTTCCACCCAGTATCCATCCTGCTGCCGTCTGTTTTTAACACTTCCCCGTATACACAGACTTCTTCCAATCATAATATTCATGAAGCCGTAGTATTTTAGAAATGTCAGAAGTTAGAGATGTCAGAGATCCTCTAATTAAGTGGTCCTTAACCTTAACAGACTTGCCCTTCACAAAATAGACATTTGATCAACTTCACCATTATTATACTGAAGTGAAATTCAGATAATTTATCTCTACACAACTTTAATAAGATAGATGTGTGAAGATACATAAGCCCTTCAGCATATTAGGAGGAATAAAGAAATATAATTCTAAGATTATGCACTTTAATAAGTGAATTAGTGTTTAAATAGTAGAAGACATAAGGAGGGGGTCAACTGCTCATATCTACTAGTAATGAATGTGTTTAGATTTGGGGGACCAAGATCAGAAAACACTCCTCATTTAAAAATATATAGACTATAAGAGAGTAACAAAGGGACAGGTGGCACATGGAATTAAAAACTTGAGTAAAGATAAGAAGAGATGAGACATTTTAAGATGGCATCCTTCAGAAATGCTCACTGGGTCATTCTAAAGCCATAAAGGACAGCAGACAATTCTGTGTGGCAGGACTCTCTTGAAACTGTAGGACGTCTATCACAGCTGGAACCTTCCCTACAAACAATGAGACAGCAAAAAAACACTCCCCCAAATTTCCAAAATGCCATTGAAAGAGCAACATTGCCCCCGCTGAGAAGCAGATACAATTCAACTTTCTTCATCCTCATTTCGTTTTTGAGAACACAGAGGCCCTAAGAGGTTGAGTGATTACACTCACAGCAAGTTACTGACGATGACACAGCTGGTTTCAGAATCACCCCACACCTACACACACACACACACAGGCATGCATATGCACATGTGCCCCCGCACACACTCTTCTGTACTTACTCTCTTTCCTACCCAGCTCAGGTTTTTCACCCCTGCCCTCTGTAATCATCGCCCTTAGAATTTTAACATCTGTGTCACTCTGACCCCACACTTCACACCTCTGCCTTAATTATTATGCAAGCTCACTTATCCCCAGTGCACATCAAGTCTCATTAATGGCCAAAGCCTGTGTCTTATTAACTCAAATCACAAAGCTCCCTAATTCACGGTTCCCCGAAGCAAGACCAACCTGCTCACGCTCTTTGGGACTTCCCAGTTCCCAGCCAGCCCATTCTGTCAGTCTTTCTTCCTTTCCATGTCTCGCTCTCTCACCTCAGCTTCGCCCATCCTACATACCTTTCCTCTTGCTCTCATGCTTTTCCTTAGTCCTCCCTGCCCAGAATTGCAGAGCAGGTGAATGTCCGCATCTCAGCAGAACTGAGACACTTCATATTCATTAGTTACAATATAATCTATGCAAAGTAGTCCTGTCTAGCCACTGGAAAATGTCCTTCCATGGCTGACCCACGTCTCCTGAGCCCATCTCTGATTCAATGCACCTACAGAATAAAGGACTTTTACAACAATCTGCCAAAAAGCTATGAGGATGTCTCTGCCAATTATGTCTCTGTTCATGCTATCTGTCCAAGTGGAATGCCCTCTTTTTGAAAAACGAAGTTTTATATTTCCTTTAAAATCTGGTTCTTGTTAATATCCTCAATAAAGCTTTCAAGCTCCAGGCCATGTGGATCTTTTAATTCTCAAATTATTAATGACAGGTTTGCAGAGATGAAAGAAATTTTTATGTGACCTAGTCAAATCATTTTATTTTGCAGATAAAGGAACTGGGACTCTGAGGTGAGGAAACAGTTTCTGGTCATATAACTGGCTGTTTGGAGACAAGGCTGCAATTCAGGTCGCTCCCTTCCTGCCCAGTTTCTTTCAAATATACCAATGGGTAATTCAATAACATCTATCTACCTTTGAAAAACCAGAATGTTTTCCATTATTATTATTATTATTATTATTATCATTATTGAGAGAGAGAGAGAGAGATACATTGTTGAGAGAGAAACATTGATGAGCTGCCTCTGGGAATCCCCCTCCCCACCTCCCCACCCCCCACTGGGGATCAAGCCCTAAACATGGCCATGTGTCCTGAACGAAAATCAAACCTGTGACTTCTTGGTGCATGGGATGATGTTCAAACAAATGAGCCGTACCAACTAGACTAAACAACTTTTTTAAAAATTATTATTATTGATCTTACAAAAAGGAAGGGAGCGGGAGAAAGAAACATTGGTGTGAGAGAAACACTGATTGACTGTCTCCTGTAGGCAACCTGACTGGGGATTGAACCCTCAACCTGGGTATGTGTCCTGACCATATGTATAGAGGACGAGGCTCCAAGCAACTGAGCCACACCGGGCAGGGCTGAAACGTTTTTCTTTAAACACATACTTTTGGATACATTTTAGAGAAATAATTATATTATGCTTCACATTGTCATTTATTCAGCACTTACAAATGGACGTATTTTTATTTGCTACCTGTTTTCATACTACATGGAAATTTAATGTGAATGTGTGTATGTGTCATGCCATTTAATCAACTCCGACTCCTGTCGACCCTGTGCCTGGGTGATGTCCACGATGATCTGTTCTCAGCAGCCCTGCTGAGGTCCTGTGGACTCCGGCCTCTGGCTTCTTTTACGGAGTCACTCCATCTCGCTTTTGGTCTTCCTCTTTCCTGCTGCCTTCTATGTTTCCCAGCATTACTGTCTTTTCCAAAAAAAACCCTGCTTTCTCGTGATATGCCCGAAGTAAGACAGCTTCAGTCCAGTTCCTATTTTCTTTGTTCATTTCAATTATTTTCAAGTCAAAATCTATCCCCAGCTTGCTTTCCAGGACAATAGAACCATGCCAAAACAATCTTCAATGGAGTAGCCAAAAGAATGTCCCAAGTGACGTGTTTAACTTTTACATCATTTCGGATTCAAACCAGGTTTAGTTTACCAGTGTTTTTCCTCTTTATTTTGTGACTAACTAGGAAGGACGGAGTAAAGAAAATCACAATATTGAATCTGAAGTCATTTTCTAAATTTCTAAAAGCATGCCTTGCACATCTTAATTATTGTTAATTAACCGGCAATAATTAGCACACTTTTAAAACTCACCATCTCTGTCTCTTTGCAATGTTTCAGCCCTCCAACCATTTATGCAGCACACATCTAGGATGGCCACATATGACTATTGTCATTCTTTTCATGAACTTACTTTTACTCTCTGCTTTTTTAAAATTAATGGACCATCAGTTGACTTCTTTTGATGGTTTAGGAAAGAAGACCACACCCCAAATCCAGATGCATTTCAGACCTCCAGGTACAGAATGCATTTCCCCAGCCTTGAAAATCTGAGGTTTCCATCCTTTGAAGAACTTCTACCCTTTCAAACTATTTTATGATTGATTGTATGTGGAAAAGAAAAGTGGGTATTCTCCCAAATCCACTCGTCTGAATGACAAAAAAAGGAAAGATATTGGCTCAAATTTCATTTTCTTTCTTTTTAAAAAAAATATATTTTTTATTTATTTTTTACAGAGAGGAAGGGAGAGGGATAGAGAGTTAGAAACATCAATGAGAGAGACATTGATCAGCTGCCTCCAGCACATCCCCTACTTGGGATGTGCCCATAACCAAGGCACATTCCCTTGACCAGAATCAAACCTGGCACCTTTCAGTCCACAGGCTGATGCTCTATCCACTGAGCCAAACCTGTTTCAGCTCAAATTTCATTTTCTTAATCTCTTAGACCTACAGAGTAATTCACACACACACACATCTCTTTGAAAAAAGGTGTTAGTTGCTGATTGGTCTTTAGCTTCTTCCCAACTGCTTTAAGCTTTTAATCTCTCCTTTCTCATTAAAGAAATTCACCTTATTGAAGTATTTTATAAACTGTCTAAAAATTTCAATTAGCTTTTTTTTTTAATCTACATGAAAAGTGTCAGTGAAATTTTCATTATTACAACCATCCAATATTGAAGCAAATTAGTGTAAGATGTTAGCTAGGCAGGTGATATGCAGGAAGCTCTGTAATACTTGTCTATTACAGGAGCGAGGCCATGGGCTGGCTGCCTGGCTCTATTATTAACTATGCAATCTTAAATATATCACTTATCTCTCTGGTTTACTTCCTTCCTTATAAGTCAAGGGAATACAGAATATGAACATGATACCTTATACAGAACGTTTATGGTGTTTACAGAAAATTACAGCAACAACAAAAGAATAGTAATATATTTCTGTAACACACTTACATGAAGAACATATATTTGGTCCCTCAATAGAGGCTTTGCCTAAGAGCCAAACTATGAATCCCTTTTGCTTATAACACCAGCTCATTAGCACATATTAAGTGCGGCCAATTTGAATCTACAAATAATTCACAGGTTTTATTGTCATAAGGTGTTACTTCTATTTTTATTTTAAACATTTTGACAAATTGCTAGTAAGAGAGCAAAACCAATAGCTGGCACTCTCTGCACTCTCACCAGCAGCCAGAAACGTTGCACTCTTGAAACGTTTGCACAGGTAATTCCTTGCCAATAACATGAGAGCTCTCCCTGGGCACTAGGTGATGCACCACTTCAGCTTGTTCAGGTGGCTCACCTCTCCACCTTCCAACATCTAAGTAAGAGGCTGAGTGGCGATAGGAAGTCCTCACACTAACCGCTACAGAACACTGAACTCGTTTTCCACATCTACAATGTAGATGGATGTTGGAGCAGCATTAGCATTCCACTTACCCGATGCTTTACTCTGGAAAGTCCATCGAAAAAGCCTAGCATTTTCCTATGAATCACAGCCATCTGCTGCTTGCCCTACTTGGTATAAATGGATGTATATCCAAGGAAGCAGCCTTGGTTGCAATCTTAAGAGATTATGAGAAACTATTTCAGAAGGAATAAGAAACAGAGGCTTAACTATTTCCCCTACTCCTTGTTCTTTGAACAATATTTATCAATCAATGCCCCTCCTTATGTCCTTATGATACCTGCCCTGCCAATCAGCTAGCTCTTGGTTCCGACCAACACACTCCCAGCTCAACCAATAGCCCTTCACACCACCCTACTCTACCTCACCCTACTCAGTGCTTGCCCACAATTGGAGGAAGCAATTTTATACCATGTAAGGGCTGACCAATAGGTGGCCTAGGATCATTTTAAATGACAGCTTTATTTATTTATTTATTTTCTGCTGAAAATAGAAAACATACCCATCAAATAAAGAAAAAAAGGGGAAAAAAAAAGAAACTTGGTTTTGTCGTTATTGTAGTCAGGCCCTCTATATAATCTCTCCTTTCTCATTAAAGAAATTCACCTTAATGAAGTATTTTATAAACTGTCTAGAAATTTCAATTAGCTTTTTTTTAATCTACATGAAAAGTGTCAGTGAAATTTTCATTATTACAACCATCCAATATTGAAGCAAATTAGTGTAAGATGTTAGCAAGGCAGGTGATATGCAGGAAGATCTGTAAATACATGTCTATTCTGATTCTTTTCTAATTGTACCCGGAAGAGGCTGTTGAAGAGTGAGAAAAGTAGGTGAGAATAGGAAGAGCACAGAAGCCTCTTCACATCTGTTGGTCAGTGTTCTTGCCATAAATGGGAAAGTAATAAATCAGTGGCAAAAGCTGTCAATATCTTCTTACAAATGACAGTGGTAAGGATGGTTAGTTCTGCTTTCTGACTACCCATAAAGGTTAAATGACCCCTATGAGCTGCAGAGGAGCAACAGGTCAACCACCACTAGAACCTACGTGACTGGGTAATTCATTTAATATGGTTCAAGGTATTTAGTTGAATATTCACAAGTCTATATAACCACCAAACTATCCAAAATCAACCACTGATTGTCTATAAAGGGGTGTGCATGCCCACACCTTTAGCATCTCCAAAGTTAAGAGATATGCGAAAAATCTTTCCTTTTCCATCCTTTATGAAGATGGGATGAAAACACCCCACCTACCCATGAAGCTCAATATAAATGGTACAACTTTGGAGACCTTTAACATTAGAGTGTTGCGACAATATTCTTTAAAATGCCTAGAAAAGAAAATGCATGCAGCAGGCACTTCACTTAACATGCATCGGGGATTCTAGGTTCTGTTCTTCCAACACCAGCTGGATGTAAGTGACCTTGAACAGCCATTAAACATTCACCAGTGATTCTAGGTTCTGCGCTTGGTTCCAGCACCCGCTGGCTGTGGGTAACCTTGAGCAGCCAGTTACCTTATGTCTCCTGACATTATGTCTCCTGACCTCTGTCTCCTCATATGTGAAAGAGTTAGACCCAATGACACTACGTCCCTTAAACACAAAAATCTATTATAACAAGGTAAAAGTATTATCCTTAAAAATCACTTAAGAATCAATGATTTATCTGAAAACAGGTGAAGAATTACTTAATCTGGAAACAGATAAAGAATTGCTTGTACATTTTAAAAAAAATTTTTAACAAAAATATAGAATATTCAGGGACACCAATACCATTAAGTTTTTATATCGCCAAACCAACATAAGTAAATTACAAGACCAGATCTAAAAATGTAAATTGAGAGACTGTCAGGGTCCTAGGGCCAAAGGTCAAATTTAAATAAAAAGTTACTTTTGTTGACTGATATACTCTTTACTGACCTTTTTTGTCGTGCACAAATGTCATATTTGTGATTATGTGAAGCTAATTTTAACTAGTTCAGTAATTCTTACTTGTACTACACATGATACACAACTTACAATTTCTGCCTCTAAAAGAAATAAGGCACAGTTTCAAAGCATTTAGATTCTACCTCACGGTTAGATTGGATTTATGTGTGCTATTTGTCAAAATTGAATGGTGATGCTTAGAGAATAATATTCAATAACAGACACAAAGAAACAATGGTTGAACTAGTTCTCAGAATCTTGTCATTTCGAAGAGGCATTGAAAAGGCTCATTGGCTCTTTCCTTGCCTTTTACCAATGACATTCACGAGTCGCTTCTTCCTATCATCACGTTTTCCTTGTCCTCACAAAAATCTTTAATCCCAATCTTCCCCACTTCCACCCACAACTGGAACTGAAGCTTCCCCCAGAGAAACACTACGAACCGTCAGAGCTATGAGTAATGTTAACATGTAAGGGGAAAGGGAATGGGAGATATCAACAACTGAAAAGTAAAACATAAAACTTGTGTATGGAGTGCCATCCCCACTCTTTACCAATTATGCTTTTACATTTCCACCATCTGGAATTAAACATGTTGTTGCAGGCAAACGGAAAGGCGATTCCGCGCATGTACAAGAATACTAGCTGATCCTAGGGCAGGGGCAGGCTTCAAAGCCAGGGTTTTTCTCAAACGACGCCTCCCTGAACCACAGGGATCCATAGGCATAAGCCCTTTGGGGGTCTCTGAGCAATGTTTACACAAAACACAAAATTGAATTCCACCTTCCAACGCTGCACACATATGGAAGCCTAAATGAATCACTGATGAAAAAGTTGCAGTTCTACATTCATCTTTTTCTAAATCCAGGATGACACATTTGTGCTCAAGAAAGACTTGTCTATGTCAACACTTCGCTCAGACACATCCAATGCTCAACAGGTGCCAGGCATCCACACAGGCGCCATTGATTAAGTTCAAGCAGGCAGCAGATATTTATCTATCACTACTCTGCCCAGTCTTGCTCCAGGCACTGGCCACACAGCAGTGAACGGAACAGACAAAACCCCCTGCCCTGGTGCAGACATAGCAACCAAGTACATTGCAGTTTAGAAACCAAAACAACTCTAAAGGGCATCTGGGGAACCTTGCATATAGATTGCGTATCACGGCATAATTACCTTTGTTGTGCTAACGGTATGTAGTGCGGTGGTTTTCAAACTACCCTGTACATTAGGATCACCTGAGGACCTTCAAAATGATACTGATGCCTCCACCCCCTCAGGGATTTAGATTTAGATTGAATTAGCCTGGAGTGTGGCCTGAGCTTTGAAATTTTAAGCCTTTTAAAATTAAAACTTTGAGTCCAGATGTAAGATTTATGTGCACTCATTATCCATTTTAAAACATTTCTAAGTGCTAAAATTTTTCATGATTAAAGTTGGGGAAACAAAATCAATCATCTTGTTCGCTTGATCGTCTGAGACAGGATATGAATACAAAATTTTGCAATTCACAAGCAGAAAACTACTTTCAGATGATGGGAACATGTTTCACCAAGTAGCTTAATTTCAACTTACTAAAATAACTTTGCTCTAAACTTTTTGTTGCCATGCTTTTCATGTAAAAATACTTGTAAGAGGTTTAGTCCAAAATTATCCCAGCTTTAAAGGAATAGCGGCTCACTGACATGATTCTGAGTATGGACTACCTCTGCAGAATGCTGCAAGACCATGATGCACTTGGGCCTTATCTATACTGACCCTAAAAACATGTTTTAAACTCCCCTTTAAAATAAAAGTAAAAAATATTTTACTTGTCCTAATTTTCTTCTTTCTCCTGAAAATGTAAAAAAAAAATTTCCATTTAATATTATAGCATCAGTCTAGTCTAGTTCCATCTGTCATTTGGACAGTTATTATTCATAAGGGAAACTGTACTTATTATTCATTATTTATATTCACCAACTTGATATTTTGTTTTATTTTGGGTTTTTTTGTTTCCCTAGCAAGAACATAAAAAAAAAAAAAAAAAGAATAGTGAGAAATATAGCTGTAAAAGTAGATTGGAGCCCTGATTAGAAAGACCTTCATATTTAAGGCTGTTCTCACTTGGAAAATATTTACTAAGAACCTACTATGTGCCAAATAATGTGGGTACAATTATAAACAAGCCAAACAGGATCCCCAAATTATAGTCATGCTGGGAAGGTAGACAAACATCCATGACACAATTAGAGCGTAGCTTTTTAAAATACACTGGACCAAGTTGCATGAAAAGTGTACATGTCATTCACATTAATAAAAGGGGGTGCTTTCTAAAAATAAAATTCGATTCTATAGTCCTCATGACTGAGTTGCTTTCCATTTCATTGTTATTACGGTCCTTTTTTATATTACTTCATGTGGCTGCAAATGACTACAAACTTGGTGGTTTCCAGTAACAGCCATTTTTTTTCCTCGTAATTCTGGAGCCTAGGAATTCCCCTGGAGCCCAGGTGTCAGTGGAGCCAGACTCCGCCCAGGGCCTGCAGGGGATTCACTCCTGGCCTCTTAAGGCATCTGCGGGCACCAGCTTTCTTCTGCGGGGCCTCAAGACTCAATCTCTGCCTCTTTCGCATGCCTTCTGCATGTGTGTATGGAATCTCCCTCTGCCTTTTGCAAGGATGGCTGTGCTCCCATTTGGCGCCAACGAAATAATCCAAGATAATCTGCCATCTCAAGATCCTTAACTTAATTACATCTCCAAAGACCTTTTATTCCAAAGCAGGTTTAACATTCATAACATTCAGAGATGCCAAGGATTAGGACCTGAAGTCTTTGGGAATCGCCAGGCCACCACACCTACAGAGAAAGCCTTGAAGGGAAAAAGGACAACGGGGGAAGGCCAAGATGACTAAAGCAGAGCGGCTCCAGTTCTGCTGGAAACACATCTGATGATCGCGTCTGACTCTGTGCAGGTCCCAAGTACAAAGTGATTTTGCTCCTCTGAGATCTTGTGTTTGCGGTGAGAATTTAATTAAACGAGACTGGAAAGCACCATACAAATGGCAAGGAATATTACTTGTTTTTCTCTCCTCGGCCTCCTCAGTCATAACTTCAAATTTCCTTGCAAAAACTCCTTTAACTTCTGGCTTGGTTTTTCACTTTGGTGATGGCAGGGAGAAAGAGCACCGCAGAGTCCACAAAACAGCGGAACACGGGGCCAGGTCTCGGGGGTCTTGAATGAGCGGAGGGGAACGGGGCAAGGCCAAAGCCTGGTCTGGTGGAACTCTGCAGGTAGGACCTTTTCAACCTCCAGAACTGGGACAGTGACATGGCTTTTCCCCAGGGGACATTCTAGTTATAGTCACTTTTCCATAATTAATTACAAAAGTCCAACTTGGCTAGAGAAGCTAAGAACTCTAAAGCCAACATTATATGGACAAGAAAAGTAGGGCTGGGAAACTTCAAGATTTCCAACCAAAATGCTGAGGAGCCATTATTTTGCCTTTTGTACTCCAGCAGCCATATCAGCGGAGGCGAAGTCAAATCTTTGCTTTCCTGATCAAACTATTGAGTCGTCACCTGGAAGTAGAGAACTACTGCTGTTCTAGAATCCGTGAAGCCAGTGATTCTTTGCTAAAACTCTTAATCAGGAGTATTTCCTAATATTGTTCATACATAATAAATGAAAACACTCGATGTAGAAAATTTAACATGAACCAGCATTTGCTTGTATATAGACTCTCTCTACCCTTCTCCCACTCCAGATGTACATTAGTATATAAATTCAATCCCTAGTTTCCCAAGCAAGTGTAATAACACCACATCATATAACAACGATGCCATTACAAATATACCTCCATTGCATTTGAGCTATTAACATTTTCTGCTTTTATAAAAAGAGTAAACAAAACAATTCATTTCATTGTTACATTGCCTTAAAATACAGCATCCCCGGCTGGGTGGCTCAGATGGTTGGAGTGTTGTTCCATACACCAAAAGGTTTGGGATTAATTCCTGATCAGAGCACATACCTAGGTTATGGATTCAATTTCTGGTCCAGTTGCCTAAGGGAGGCAACCAATTAATATTTCTCACATGGATATTTCTCTCTCTCTAGTTATAGTCACTTTTCTATAATTACAAAAGTCAAGCTTGGTGCTCTCTCTTTCTCTCTCTAAGAATCAATAAAAACACATCCTTAGACGAGGATTAAAAAAATACAACAACATGAAATAAAATGCAAAACTGATAACAAACTAAAACCCAAGGGATATTAGTTAAGAGGTGTCCGATGTAGGACATCCCTTGTGGGACAGTGTGGAGACCTAAAACCAAGAATTTCACCGGCCTGTTTTCCAAGAACATGGAGAGCAAGCAAGCTCACAGCTCAGGTAGCCTCTCATCTCCTCTTCCTCACTTATTGGTTGCCTTCATGTGACAGATGTTCCAGGCAGCTACAGAATACCTCTCTTGTTCCCTCTCCACTGTCTCACCGTGCACTATCCTTCCGCCACCATGGAATATATAATATTATATCCTCTTACAGAAATGATTTTTACTTATTAGACTTATGATGCAACAATTATGCCAAAAGAACACACCGTCATTACAGAATCATAGGCTTTTTAAGGGAGGGTCACTGAAGATCCAATGTGTGAGAGCGGACATTGCCTCAATCCCAATCACACCTTCTGAACCAAAGTCCTTCACAGACACTCCCCTACCTCCCCAGTTTTGGCCGAATCAAGGAAATGACAGGATTGGCATCTGAAGGAATGAAGGTATGGCAGTCACGGGAGAGATACCTCCAGTTTGGGAATTTAAAACAACCCATGCAATTTCTCTTTGCCCAGCCAGAATACTGATATGACCCCTGAAAGTCATTTGCCTCATTTCCATGAGGCCTCATGCTAGCTTCCCTTTCTGGCCCAGTTCCCAAAGCAAAAGAGGAGGATTTAGAGCCAAGTAGCAGCACAAGAGGAATGAAACCAGAGCGGCCACCAACACAGGTTGCAAATGAAATCGCCTCGTGGACACCCAGACACGAGTAGTTATTAAAACATACATTTCTGACACTGGTGTTAGAGGATCAAGTTCTTTTGTTCTATTAGGCTTAAAAAAAAAAAAAAAAGAAAGAAAGAAAAGAAAGCAAATGTACAGTTCCAAAGAAAAATTTTTATGACCCAAAACATTGTCATGTACCCAGCAATCATTTATTGACTATATTTACAAAGCATGCTTGGCATTATCTAGACGGTGAGATTCAGGGATAAATAAAGAAAACATGTTCAATGCTTTTATGATTTATATTCTAAGATGGATACAATACTGTACACATATAACTGGGAAGAAACAAGGAACTATACAAAAATATTTTTAAATCACACAAATAATGCATTTTTGTCAAAGAAAAACAATGCGTTTTTATCAAAGGACATAGCTTAATAATATTACTCTCTTCTATTAGCTGTTCTTTATTCTATTTCTCTCTCTCTGCCCCTTTTGCTTCTCTTTTTCTTTTTTACTGCTATGATTTAAAGCAGTTGCTCTGAGATTTACTCCCAGAAAAAAACAAAGAAGGGCATTTTAAAAAAATGTTTTATTGATTTTGGGGGGGGGGGGGGACAGGAGAAGAGAGAGAGAGAGAGAGAGAGAGAGAGAGAGAGAGAGAGATCAGTTTGTTGTTCCACTTATTTATGCATTTATTGCTTGATTCTTGTAAGTGTCCTGACTAGGGATTGAACCTGCCACCTCAGAGTATCAGGACGATGCTCTAATCAACTGAGCTATTCGGCCAGGGCCAAAGAAGGGCATTTTTTTTAAAAAAGGAAAACTATGTCTAATTACACAAGCTTCATTTAATTAAAGGAATATGTGATCATATCCATTGAAGCATAAACCACCGATACCAGGTCCTTTCACATTTGATTGCAAATGTGGAATTATCGAACAAGAAGAATACTCAGTAACAAACAGGAGAGAAAAGCCCTGATGGATCAAAAATGGGATGGAGAATAGAGGTCGGAGATGGCAACGATTCTTCCTATTTCACACGTTTTACCAGGGCCAGACCAATCTGCCTGTCACAATGCAGTGACAAAGAACCAAGGCGTGTCTTTGTCCGGCATCGAGTGGGTGAGATGAGGGGGGACACCGTCAAGAGCCTTACAATGATGTAGGGATAACGGGAAAGTAATCCAGAGGTGTTACCATGGGGGAGTTTTGATAAGAACATAATTCTGAGAAAAACACTTGTGAGAAAATTACTTTTTCAAGAAAGGCCAGAAAAGAGAAGAAGCCAGAGGCCAAGAAACAGGAGGCAGTTGGAGTGCAGCTCAGGGCTGCAGCAGCTGAAAAATAAAGTACAGGTCTGAGAAATCGGAGGGAGAATAAAGTAACGAAGCTCAGGAACGGGCTCCCAGAGCAGGCCTGAGCGGAGGGGTGGCTGCGATGACTCAGATGTCATGAGTGCAACCCGGCGGGCCAGCAGCAGGACTGCCCGTGCAGGGAGGAAGTCGGAGAGGAAGTGATGCATGAGACAGCTAGGAAACACTGTAAATAGTTACATCTCTGCGGTTTCTTCAGCAAAAAATGCGAGTGTCGAACGTGCTGCATTCTGCACCTTGGTTGGAATATAACTGAGAGAATAACTGCCTATTCACCACGCATGCTTTGAGAGAGCACGTCTAGGAATGTGTGTGAAGGAAAAAAAATAGACTGAGGAAAAAGTTAATCGTGGCTAGCTCTGCAGAAGTATAGGTGACCTTTAACTTTCTTCTTGGCAGTGTTAGTTTTTTGTGTTTTTTTTTTTTTCAAATGTTCTGTAGTTTGAATGCTATTTTGTTGGTAGAACTTTTGAAATTCCCTGTCTATGTTAGAACATTGTTTCATATAAGTTTCAGGGACACACACACACACACACACACACACACACAAAATGTGTCTACCTACTTCAAATATTCTGGAACTTTTAGCGCTCAGGTTGGGGGAAGGGAGAGAAGACACTCCAAAACACCATGACTATATCCATAGACGTTCATGTGGATCATCGTGGCCGGCCATCATGTGACTTTCACATATAAGACATGTAACCGAAGTACACAGATGGGTCACACACCAGCCAAAGTTTATCATGAAAACCAAGAAATGGCAGCCCATGAAGTAAGTTCTTCAGCCTAAAGCCTGACACTGTCAAGGACCAACATCATAAGGAACTTTTCACCAAGGCCGGTAAAAAGCAACGTTAGAATTTTAGAGGCTCTCAGCCCTGAAATGTCCTCGTATTAAATAAGGTGCTTCGTGGGTACTTTCGAAGTAAACAGTCCCTAGCCAATATGCAAGCTCATGAAAACAGAGAATGGCATTCTTCCTACCTCAAGATCAGGCTGTGGACAGTAGACTTAGTAAAGTCACGAAGAGAACAGACTCCAGAGCAGACTGCCGGGGTTTTGAACCCTGTTCTACCAATTTCCTAGCGTGTCATGTTGAGCACGGTTCTTTACCCCTGTGTCTCGGTTTCCTCAAATGTAAAACAGAGGTGATAATTATCCCTACCCTCATAGCATTGTGAAGTATAGAGGAATCAGTATCCACATATAAGATATTCTCTAAAGCACACAGGGCAAATAAAAGTTATTAGCTATTGTTATATTTTTTTCACCATAAAAAAGCCCAGCCTTCTCAAAACTTATACTTTAAAGCAACTGTAAACTGTTAATCAAATTGGTGATCATGTGATACAGTTTTGCCATATTCAAAAGTACAAGTTGCTTTCTTCCCTTCCCACTTGCTCTTTGTCTGTCCATCTCTGAGCTACATACAAAGATTAATCTGATCGATACTAGAGTTCCTCAAAAATAACAGCATCCTCAGAGTGAGAGGCGCAGATGGGTTTCCCCCCAATGTACCATGCCCTTCCTTGCACGAGCCCTCCCCTAGGAAACCAAAGAAACTTCTTTACTCAACCATCAGTCTGTTGGCAACAACTTTCAAAATCAAAAGCCAGCTGTCTCACTGTGAACGAAAATTCTGTCCTAAAGTAAAATGAAATAAACATGTTTTTAACAAAAGGCTGTACTATCTAGATCTCCCTCAGCACAACACAGCCTCTCAGAGGCCAATTCAGAGAATTTCCTCCCAGTGAACTTGTCTTCCCCCATTCCCACGATCCCCCCTTCTTTTCCCTCTACCCCCCACCTTCTCCCCATTCACCGGAGGCTCCCTGAGCATGCCACACATGATTGTCAGGGAACACTAGAAAGCCAACCCACTCCACCCCAAAATCTGACCAATGACAGTAGCTTCTAGCCTGGCACTCCACCAATAAGATGCCAAACCAAAGGTTTCCTGGTAGATGAGCTGACAGATGCCAGAGGCTTACCCAGAATTCCCTTGGCTCTTCACAGGTAGTTGACTTCTTCCAAGGCCATCCTCTTCCCTGGGCTACTAGAAAAGCCAACCAAACCACTTGGATATTCTAGCAAAATGTAGGCTGAGAGCTTCCAAATTCTCAAAACTGCAACCGTGATTTATATATTCTTATTCACAGTTCTTTCAGAAATCAGGGGAGTCACCTTGTCAACTTTCATTGAATTATCTCCTAAAAACCATCTTACCTAATAATAGACAGACATGCAAATTGACCACACCTCCGCTATGCCCACGGCCAATCAGAGTGAGTATGCAAATTAGAAGGCCAAAGATGGCGGCTGCTCAGTGCAGAGTGGACCAGCGGGCAGGATGCCTGCTATGACAGGTAGGGCAGGGGGAAGGGATCTATAGGAGCAGAGCCACAGTGAAGACAAGACTGCAGACTTAGAGTGTGCAGCTAAGATGAAGGCAGCAGACTCTGCCTGAGTGCAGCAAAGACGAAGAAGGCAGACTCTGGCCGGAGCGAAGGCCTGGGGGAGGAAAACCCGTGCTGGAAGCCAAGGGAAGGAAGGCCTATTGGACGAATCTTTGTACAATGGGCCTCTAGTTCTACAAGTTTCATCACTTTCTGATGACAAATGGCTGCAAATGCTGAGCAAGCACTATGCTTACTTGTTAAGGATTAGCCCAGCTTCTACATACCACACCTTCAAGACCTGTAACTCTAGTCCAAGGGTCTCAGGGGGGAAAAAAAATCATAAACTACCAGTTTCCAAACTTACAAGTAACTGCAAATGGTAAACTATGGAAATGCAAAGGGTCTGAGGGTCTGCGGACAGAGCTTGTGGCTGAAACCTTGGGCCCGTGGAGTTAAGAAAGTGCTCTCTGCCTGTCTGGAGCAGACAAGCCATAACTTCTTTCTTCTCCTCTGCACCAACTGGACCCATCAGTAAACCCCACCTCAGGCTCAAAGCCCTTTCCTCAATGCAAGTATTTTCCTACACCAAAGCCAAATCCTTCCCAAACCGCTTCAAGATGACACTCTCTCTGATCCTCTTAATTAAATGTAAGATGTCTTTCCTCTGCAAATACCCATAGAGGTTGTTGGTATCTTTAACCTCCATTATAGTGGTTGTAACTTCCTGTTCTGTATCAGATGCGACAGCTCATCATCGGTAGCAGAAATTAGAAAACCTTTATAGGAGAGGAGTCGCTCTCTGACTAGCACAGGACAGAACACAAGTACCTGTTCAACAAACTTCACACAGGTACCAAGCAGCCTGTTGTTTTTTTAACAATGTCTCATCATGGACAGCTGTACTGGGTAATGAAAACAAACACAGCTCCTACTAGAGACAAGGAGTCCATCTTTTGGAGCTTACATGGGACTGCTTCTAATGTACAACATCTAATAATTGTCTAATATATATATATATACATATATATATATATGTGTGTGTGTGTGTGTGTATATATATATATGTACATACATTTATATATGTACATATATATATATTTAAACCTTCTATTTTCTACTTCCTTGAGAATCACAATGTCCCAAGGCCCAGAAGCAGATTCCAAGTCATTTTTTACCATCCAAAAATGTATGTGCTGTTACTCTTCTTTGTCTAGAATTTAACGAACAAGCTGAACCAAGGGGGCTTAACCTAACATTTCTCGGGGTATCAGTCGTTGTTACCACTAATGACCATTCCCCAGACAGGCCTCAGAGGCCTCGCCAGCGGCTGGGGAGCAAACTTATCAACCTCTATCATAAAAGACAACAGCCTGGAGAAACCCGGCAGCTACCAGCCAATGACTCTCTCAGGTGAGAGCGGAAGCTTCTCCCAGGAAGGAGAAATGCACAGATAACGTTTTGATATTTGAAAATTTCTCCAGAGGACTTCAATGAGAGATACAGGGACAATAATCCATTTGCATATATACATTATTTTTTGCATTAAAAAAATTTTTTGGCATCTATTATTTTTGGCATAGATTCAGAAATAATTCCAAGTGTGAAGGCAAAATGCATACCTAGAGACACCTTCCTATTCCTCTTTTTCATTGCTCAGAAAAATTACACATTTTTCCACTCCTAGTGAACTTGTCTTCCCCCCTCAGATCCATGGGGATCTGAGACAACAGCCTCCCCGGATAAACAATTCTTCCCATACCTTCCGCACTCCTGGCATCCCCACTTTCAAATTTCCATTCTGAATTCTTAAACTACAAAGAGCTTTGACCATTTAGGTCAACTTGTTATTCAGTTTTAAAAGGGGGATAGTCGATGTCTGTTTTTAAAATAATTACATAAGTTCAAATTATGAATCTAATGCTAATAACAAGAAAACCTGGGATTGCTTTCACTTAAAGAGTCCATTCGTAACATTTTGTTCATCACAAAATCAACACAAATTTGCTGCCCATTTAAATTCATATGTGCATAGGTGAAATGATTTGTATGGAAATTATAAGTATAAATCGTTATTCATAAACTGCTAATACGTACTATCTTCATATTAGTATACTGCTTAAACTGGTACATGCCATTAAAATAAATAAAACCACTGCTGAACTAAATATATGCTTATCAGATATATTCCTACAAATGCTATGCTTAAAAATGAAAAAGCCTTAAATATCTGATGTGTAGATTTTTACACTAGTCCCAAATCATCTGTCATTACATAAACATGTGTATTCCAAATGTAAAATGATTCATGTTCCAAACATAACAAAACATGATGACAATTCAGAAAGTAAAGAAACAACTGATTATTTACATTACTCACAGACACTATAAATAATGTTTATTTTCAAACAAATAATTAATATTGTCCTTCTTTGGCATGTAAGGTAGTGCGAATAAAATAGTAATTCATGTAAATATTTATTTTGAAAACACCCATGCAAAGAAGAGAAAAATATTCATGCACATCAATAACGCAGCATTATATAGATTTGTAGCATTTAATATTCCTCTCAAAAAGAAGGAAAACATTTTGTTCTGTGATTTCATGAGCTTAACCACATATGTCACAATTTAGGAGATTCACGAGGGACCAAATAAATCCCTAATGAAAGTGACTCTTTCCATCATTTCTTCAAGATGCTTGTAGTATTAAAATTTCAAGTGACAATTTGAAGACCAGCTCTCCCCAAGCATTAAAACTTACTGGCCAGAGGTTCCTCAAAACAAAATTCTATAACAGACATTTGTAATGTCAGTCTTACCAATTAAAAAGACCACCTGTCTCTCTGGCCACCTACCCAGGAAGCTTGTTTGAGGGGATGTGAACTACCCCACAGTGGCAGCAAAACAAAGGTATCTAAGGGGTACCCCATCCATGTAATTACAGGAATCTTCTCCTCCCCGTAGTCTGTTTTCAGGGCTCCCCAAGGTCGCAGAGGGGTAACATATATGCCTCCCTCTAGCCAAGAGTGCTGGTAGCTGCTATGCCTCAGGTTCTCACTCCTTCCTGATCAACCCCTCAGCGGCTTCCAAGATCCTTGGGGGCTCCTGCAGGTCCCCTCCATTGTCTCAGGTACAACCTCCTCTTTGCAGCCACCAGGGGCTGCCTCACTGCTGCCACTGCTGGCACCTCTGTAAAGTGACAGAAGCAACGGTCCCTTACTTCACAACTGCTCTCCTTTTCTAGTCTCTGCCCATGTTTCTGTTCTTCACCTTGATGCCCAGGGACCTCTCCCCTCTTTCCCTAGACTGAGACCTCTAGGCCCACTGGCCCGAGACAACACGCATGCTTCCTTCTCCCCAAAGAGGCAGATGGTCCAGGGAGTCAAGCAGCCTTGACAGGACCCTTTTTCCAAGACGATCCCATCATGTCTGGGTTCCCCGGCAGCACGGGGTTCATATATCCTTCCTCTTTCCTGCCCTGGGGCTGCAGACGTAGCAGTTTGGGAAGATCGCTCCATGCAAACCATTTTTCCAGGTACAGGACAATGGGCACAATGTCAGGAATCTATCAGGACACGTCAGGAGGCTTCAAAAGGCACAGCGTCTTGGGAGACGACTAGGAGAGCATGCAGTCTTCACCCACAGAACTCCACCTGGTCCAGCAGGGCAGGGTGGCATCCCTCGGAGAGCAGGGGCGCTTGGAGCGGGCACAGAACGCTATTCTTGCTAAGATTAGCAACTTGTGGCAGCAGGACATGTCACGCAGGGACACCTTGGCCTGGGAATCAACTATTTATAAAACAGGCCGAGGTTTAGGACCAAGAACAAGGCAATTCCCCAACCTTTGGCTTCCTGTCAAGTTCCAAATTACTTAGCCGGAAAGTAGGCAAGCTCCAGAAAGAGCTGTGGTGAGTTGATCACTTGGATGTCAGTTATAAACTAAGGAATCTATTTGTATTAAAAAAAAAAAAAATACCCATGGCTAAGCCTTGCAGCCACCCAGCCAGCCCTCACTGACCACCTTCTTCAATCACCTTCTTTACTATTTTCTGTAATTTAATGAAAGGCGCTTTTGAAACAGCCAATAAGCCATTTCATGTTGATATTTTTGAGTGTGTCATAGGCTAAGACGTCAATGTTTAATAAAGTATGTGAGTGACTTTATTAAGCGGACAGACTTGTTTGTTAGCTGGTGTGTGACATCTCCACACTTGCACGGCGGGAGAGCATTGCTTATTTGGATTCCAGTGGGATGTTCTCAAGCAACAGAGAAGCGGGGACTGGGACCGCCTAGTCAGGGCAGACCTGCAGGCAATGTAGCTTCACAGCTGTTTCACCGTCCTGTTTCAAGGGTTAAATCTGACTATCCAGCTTTCGTAGAAAAATACAATCATCAAATGGCAGTGATGGTGGTGGCAGTGGCGGCAGCAGTCTATTTTAAAGGCATATCTTGTTACTGTGTCAAACTGGAGATTTTTAATGCATTTGCAGGGTTTCCAGTTTATAAATGCCAACAGGTGGAGAGAGAAGAGAGACCACAGACCAGGGATCTCTCCTCCATCCAGTACACAGGTTCCTTTTACTTCTCCATCAGCTCCTATGGCCCCACCACAGCCCAGACTGCTGCTTTGCAAGAACCAGGTCACAGGCCTAGCTGATTTGACTCAGTGGATAGAGCATCGGCCTACGGACTGAGGATCCCGGATTTGATTCTAGCCAAAGGCACCTGCCCAGGGTTGCAGGCTGGATCCCCAGTAGGGGGCAGGCAGGAGGCAGCTGACCAATGATTCTCATCATCATCTCTCTCTCTCTCTCTCTCTCTCTCTCTCTGTCTGTCTCTCTCTCTCTCTCTCTCTCTCTCTCTCTGTCTGTCTTCCTCTATCTCTCCTTTCCTCTCTGAAATCAATAAAAATATATTAAAAAAAAAAAAGAACCAGATCACAGCCTTCCACAACGACCCTTCCTATGACCAAGGCCCACTGCCATTCACACCGTGCTTTGAACGCAGAGAAACTGAAAAGCGGTAACAGCAGCATCTAGGCCTCTCAGGAGAATGACAAGAATCCGGGTTCAATCCAGAATTGACCCACACACAGGCTGTGTGACCTGAGGCCATCTGTTCCGTGCACGTGAGCTTTCTCTTCTTTAAGACAAGGATGATAATTCTTACCTATGAGGACCCAACCAATGCTATTTTAAATGTTGGAACATAGACTGTACTCAGTAAATATTTATTTTTCTTTTCCTCTATGATCTAATTTGCCCCAGTTACATGAATAGCTGACCACAAAATACCAGGAGACTCCTCAGGGTCACACCAAATTGTTTACTAAATGGCAGGATTTAGTAAAACTATGAGTTACCTTGTGGCAGTCAATGGTATCTTGGGGCCTGGAAGTATGAAGGTGATCTCCCAAAGTGCCGACCTGACCACCAACACATTGCTCGGAATCCAGGTGGGATACCCTTCTCACGATGCCAAAGAGAGCGGAGTTTTTGTTGTTATAAAAATGAACACCAATGACCAGACAATTGAGCATTCTGCTGTAGTTTATCTTGCTCTGTATCTACTTCCAGATACAGTTTACAAAAGTTGGAAACAAAATAATTTCTGAGAGTGACATAGTGGGGAAGGTTCAAATCTCAGTCGTGCCACTTTCTAGCTGGAGGACCTCAAGCCAGTCACTTTAGTCTCTGTTCCTCCATTTTTTCAGGTGTAAGCTGGGGATAGCACCTACCTATGTGGGCTGTTATGAGGATTACATGAGTTAGCATAGCCTCTAACTTGCCTGAAAACCTGTGTTCTGAAAATTAAAAAAAAAAAAAAAGAGGTTGTCCTATTCTTTTTTTTAAAAGATATATTTTATTGATTTTTTTTACAGAAAGGAAGGGAGAGGGAAAGTCAGAAACATCGATGAGAGAGATACATCAATCAGCCGCCTCCTGCACACCCCCTACTGGAGTTGTGCCTGCAAGCAAGGTACATGCCCCCGACCGGAATCGAACCTGGGACCTTTCAGCTCTATCCACTGAGCCAAACAGGTCTCGGCTGTCCTATTCTTTTAAATGTAAAAAGTGACATACCATCAACTCAAGACCCTCAACCAGTTTTCTAAAAACAACACACAGCAAACCTCCAACACATAACCAACTAATGATCGGGTTGAATGCAAAATGCTCAAAATGCAGCTTCCTGAAGATCGAGAACTCGTATGATTATTACATGTGGTTTCTGAGCAGTGACATGGCAGATCTCCTCTGGGCCAACACTGTGTATGTTTTCACAATGCCCACGGCATACTGAAAAAAATAACCCAAGATAGTTCCCCCACACTTGTGTTTAAAAATTTATACTGGGTTTGCAGGCATCCATATAAAAACGTTCCCTCCAAAAAAACATAAGCTGAAAATTGTCATATTAAAAGACGTACGTGCTGTGAGGCTTGGGTATTAAAAAGTAAACAACATTCTTACGGTGGAAACATGTACACTAAAGGGAGACCCTGCGGGGCATGCCTGTATGGGTGAGATGGATGGTGGCCAACAGAAGCAGGGCAATTTAACATTAACGACGGCTAAAAATATGTTCCTGACTCCAAATTATACCATGTTTCTGCATATAAAGAGAAAGCCATATTTTTGGATTTCACAAATTGTGTTCCCTGGAACAGCAGTAATCAGTGTTCTTTAAAAAAAAAAAAAAGGCGGGGGGGCCACTACCCTCCCACCCCCTACAGCTGCAACTCCACTTAACACTTCTGACTCCCCAAAAACTTAACCACTAATAGACTACTGTTGACCTGAACCCTTACCAATAACATAAACAGTTGGTTCACATGTATTTTGTATGTTTCGTGTATTATATACTGTATTCTTACAATAAAGTAAGCTAGAGAAAAGAAAATCATAAGGTTCATCTGTGGGTTTTTTTTCAAATTGTCACAAATCTCCAAACAAATTTTCCAATATATTTATTGAAGAAAAATCCACACATAAGTGGGCCTGCGCAGTTCAAACCGTGTTGCTCAAGAGTCCACACGGGAGCTGCTCTCGGCACAAGCATGTACGGCAACGGCAAGAGTAAGAGCAGTGCCGTCCCGTCCAGCACCGGGCCTGGGAGAAGTTAGCACTGTACGTTTATGAATATCTGCTCCATGTGGGAGCTCAGAAATAGGTCCATACACTTTTATCAGAGATGAGATGAGGGAATACCACCACATTAGGGGCGCCACCAGGATTCTTACATTCTTAGTACAGGGGTACCTCGAGATACGAGTTTAATTTGTCCCGTAACCTTGGGGCGTGGGAAACTATGAGACGCTAGAGTCGCGGTAAACTGGTGGGTCGTGTGCAGCCGGCTGATCCGCGAGAATACTCCTATCTCAACTGTTACTCGTATTTCAAAGCAAAAATCGCTCGCTTGACGGCTCGTATCTCAAAAAAATCTCGTATGTTAGGGCACTTGTATCTCACGGTACCACTGTATATATTGTGGGATCTCTACTGTGCAGCTCCAAAAAGACAGGAAACGTGAACATTCAAGGGAAGCAAAAGCCTCTCAGGAGGATAGTGCTGCAGCAGCTCCTCAGCCCAGTGCCAGGAGCCATTCCCCCAGGAAATGGCATGCCAGTAGGTCCTGTACCACCAGGGTCCTTTCAGCCTCTTATGTGACCTCGGAACCCCGGAGGCCCAAGACCCACAGTGAGGATACCTACCTACCCAGGCACTTGTAGGGGTCCCAGGAAGTCAGCCATCACATCCCAATACAGTGGAACAATGCATAGAATGGCACCTCCAAGAGGAATGGTGCCCTCAGACCAGAGAACTACGGAGGTGCAATGAGACACCCACTGAATGTTTTAGGTGGCCCTGGAATGCCTAGAATGAACGTGGGTCCAGGTGGTGACAGACCTTGGCCAAACCCAACAAATGCCGATTCAGTACCATACTCCTCAGCATCTCCTGGGAATTATGTAGGTCATCTGGGCTGTGGAGGGCCATTATTCTAGTCCAGCAGATTCAACCATCTCTGGACACAACTTGTATCCATTAATGAATATAGAACCTGCTAGATAACAGGCCTACTTTTCCAATGGGCCCTGGTTCAGATGGACCCATGAGTGGAGTAGGAGGAATGGAGTCATATCACATGAATGGCTCTTTAGACTCGGGAGGTATGGAGGGTATTTCCAAGTTCTCTCCTACTTGGAGTAGCATGACAATGAGTGTGTGATCCATCACCAAGTATCCTCATTAAAAACCACAGTGAGTCAGCCCTTCACAGAAGAAAATTATTCATCACACTGTACAGTTAAACAAAGGAATCTTAGTCACACCAAATAAACCTTTTTATTTCCCGATCTCTCCCCTATTTTGTGAAGAAAGTGGGTTCCAATGTTAGTCAAACAACTGTACAGAGCAGCATGTAAGAATTACCCTAAAATGAACTGCAAGTAATGATCTGTATATGAGTATGTGTGGGAAAGAGAATGTATTATATATGTGTATGTTATATGGTCATATTCACATGCATACATTGACCCTAGGACACTGTAAAATATTACCACATGACATCTTAAGTAGAAATAAGTAGGGACTTTGATTCTATCCTTTTTTTACATTCACATTTTAATTTTTCAAAATTGTTCCTGCCCCTCCCTGAACTATGTTGTGCTGTATATATCACTGCCTAATGTGTGTTATTTTTTTTAAATATATTTTACTGACTTTTTACAGAGAGAAAGGGAGAGGGAGAGAGAGATAGAAACATTGATGGGAGAGAAACATCAAACAGCTGCCTCCTGCACACCCCCCTACTGGGAATGCGCCCAAAACCAAGATACATGCCCTCGACTTGGAATCAAACCTGAGACCCTTGAGTTTGCAGGCTGACGCTCTATCCACTGAGACATACCAGTTAGGGTGTGTGTGTTATTTTTTAAGGTGAATTCAGATGTTATGGCTTTGTAAATGTCTGTAATCATAGATAGGAATAAAATAGTTTATTTAAGAGCTTTCATTAAATTGCATCTGATGCAAGTTATCCTGGAATGGGGGAATGGGGAAAAGTCAACTGTAGTTTTTTTTCCTTTGCTTGTGAAATAGAGATGATATGATTATTAATCAATACTATAAGAATGAAAAAAATTTACTGCAAATGTAGTTCTCTAAATGACCCTAAAATATGAGAAATTAAGTTATCTGACAAAACATTACCATCATTGTTATAGATACACAAGAGGCTCAGTGTATGAAAATTCATGCACTCAAGGTAGTCCCTCAGCCCAGGCGGGACCCCTTGGGGGATATCTACCTGCCAGCTTAGGCTCACTCCCCAGGAGATCGGGCCTAAGCTAGCAGTCAGACATCCTTCTGGCAGCCTGGGAGCCCTTTGGGGTATGTCCACCTAAGCAGCAGTCAGACAGCCTTAGCACTGCCGAGGAGATGGGAGAGGCTCCCAACACCACTGCTGCACTCGAAGCCATCAGTCCAGCTCGTGGCTAAGCTTAGCTCCCCCTGTGGGAGCGCACTGACCACCGGCTCCTGACTTGAGTGTCTGCTTCCTGGTGGTCAGTGTGCATCATAGTGACTGGTCTCCACCTTTAGGGTCAATTTGCATATTACCCTTTTATTATATAGAATTATATAAGATAATTTAAATAGAAGCAGTATGTTCTCACAAAAACAATGGCAGTCCTAAACTGGAAATACAATGTATTTTTAAAGAAATACCAACATATTCTAATCTTAAGGTACAATTTTTTAAAAATCCCCTTCTTTAAGGGAAAAACACACTGTAGTTTAAGGGTTATCCTAGCCATTTATCTCCTTCCTTGCTGAGTCGAAAGTGTGGCTAGAGGCAAATACAGCTTAATAATAGTTATAATAAAGCACAGGTTGTAAACAAGGAAGGAAGGAAATCCTGCAGTGATGCTACTGAAGTATGAAGGCCCAATGATAACAGTTGCCAGCCAACTGCTACATGCAACTCATGTACCAGGAATAGAAAAACCAAGTAAATTCCAATACTAATAATTAATTTCCATATAGCCTCTGGGATGTCTTCCCTATGTACTATAATATCTCAAAAATATCATGTACTCCAAAGTACCACATCTGTGTCCAATAGCATAAATATCACTGGATAGATATAAACAAATAAGGGCCTTTGGCAACTTTGCTGCTATCAAATAAAAGGAACATATTCCTTGCAAGAAGTACATTTCATTTCCCAGGACTCTATTCTTTTCAAGTTCAAGTTTACATCCTTTTTTGAGAAATATTTTTAAGAATCAAGCATAAGCTTCTGGTGGACAGAAGAAGAAGAAAAAAAAGACCTATACTAAACTACAAATAATAAAAACCCAACCCTTCCAAAATATCAAGTACAGTGGTACCTCGAGATACGAGTTTAATTCATTCCGTAACCTTGAGGTGTGGGAAACTATGAGACACTTGAGTCGTGGTAAACTGGTGGGTCGTGTGCAGCCGGCTGATCCGCACGATTACTCCTATCTCAACTGTTGCTCATATTTCAAAGCAAAAATCGCTCGCTGTATGCCTCGTATCTCAAAAATCTCGTATGTTAGGGCACTCGTATCTCGAGGTACCACTGTATCAACTCACAAATATAGGATAGGGAATCTATCTACTGCTAAGGATAAAGAAAAATTAGGACAAAGAAAATGCTCTTCTAGTGGAGAATTTTGAAGTCAAGCTCCAAGGAACAAAAATTCCTATATTACAGCAGAAGCTAGTAAGCCCAGGAAAGGCAGATAAGGACAGGTGCTTGTTGCCTCCTGATGATGGCTTCCCTATGAACAAGCCATGCCCTCACTCAGACGTGAAGTCTATGATTGCATGATCTTGAGTCTGAGCTGGCTCATAATTGATTAGCCAACACATTATGGCCAAGTGGCACTGAGCAACTTTCGAAGCTAGGCCCTGAGAAGCTGGAGGTTCCTCCCAGACGTTGTGGAACGCTCACTGTGGGGTAAGCCAGCAGGAGTGTAGGATACCATCATGATACCATCATGTCATGAGGCAGCCCAAGCTGATCACGAGGAGAAGCTGTGCAAGCGGCAAGAGATGAGCCAAAACAAACCTGGACATAAAGAGACTTTGATGGCCCACCTCAGGCCTCCCTGCTTGATGGACCCCAAGAAAGAACCTGGTTATAATCCTTCAGAATCAAGAAAGAAAATTATTTTAAATCACCGAGTTTTGTAGCGGTATGTTACACGACAGATAGCAAACAACTACCTTGACTTCCAAGATAGGGGTTACAGCCGAGACCAGTTTGGCTCAGTGGATAGAGCGTCAGCCTGCGGACTGAAAGGTCCCGGGTTCGATTCTGGTCAGGGGCATGTACCTTCCTTGCGGACACATCTCTGGTGTGGGGTATGCAGGAGGCAGCTGGTCAATGTCTCTCTCTCATTGATGTTTATGACTTTCTATCCCTCTCCCTTCCTCTCTAAGAAAAATCAATAAAATATATTAAAAAAAAAAAAGGATAGGGGTTACAAGGTCATGGTGCCTGGGCCAGATCTCACCTGCGCACAGAATTTGGGGCTGGGGTGGGGCAGAGGGGAAGTTTATTCAGTATTCTAAAAATTCTAGCTAATATTTTCTATCAAAATCCAAACTTTCATGAGGTCTGTATTTTTTAGTCATCAAATTCATTCATTTAATTCGTAATCTACTAGCCTTCTGTTCTTAAATACATAAACTTTTCACTAAAAAAAAAACAGAGCAGTTCATAGCAGTACAAATCTTAGCACCATAGCTAAGATGGCATGGAGCTTGACTTCAAAATTCTCCACTAGAAGAGCATTTTTTTTTAACCCTAACTGCCTAAATGCCCATCAGTAGATGAGTGGATTAAAAACTATGGTACATCTACACATGGAATACTACACTACAGTAAAAAAAGGAGTTCTTACCATTTGCAACAGCATGGATGGAACTGGAGAGCATTATGCTAAGTGAAATAAGCCAGTCAGAGAAAGATAAATATCACATGATCTCACTCATTTATGGAATATAATGAACAGCATAAACTGATAACAAAAACAGATCCAGAGACAGAGAAACATCATTTAGACCTTCAAACCTGAGGAAAGGTGGGAGAGGGGGGTAAAGGGGAGAGATCAATCAAAGGATTTATATGCATGCATATAAGCTTAACTAATGGACACAGACAACGGGGGGGTGAGGGCATGAATAGGGGGATGGGGGGTAATGGGAGGATAAGGACACATATATAATAACTTAATCAATAAAGAAATTAAAAATAAATATATAAATCCTATCTAATAAAAGAGTGAAATGCAAATTAACCATCATTCTGGTACACCAACAAGCCATGCACACCAGACAATCAGGAATGAGTATGCAAATTAACCCAACCAAGATGACTGCAGTCACAGAGCAAGCAGGAGGCTTGGGTTTTCCCCGAAATGGAGGAAACCAAGCTTTCCATGCACCCTGTCAGGCCCAAGCCTCCACTCGAGGCTACACACAAGATGGCTGCCCCCATATGGTCAAAGATGGCTGCCCCCATGTGGACACAAGATGGCCAGCAGAGGAGGACAGTTGGGAGGGACCAAGCCTGCAAGGGAGGGCAGTTGTGGGTGATCAGGCCAGCATGGGAGGGCAGATGGGAAGGACCAGGCCTGCAAGGGAGGGCAGTTAATTGCAAATAGGCTGGCAGGGGAGCAATTAGGCATCAATCAGGCTGGCAGTGGAGTGGTTAAGGGATGATCAGACTGGCCGGCAGAAGCAGTTAGGGACAATCAGGAAGGCAGGCAGGCAGGCAGTTGGCAGCCAGCAGTCCTGGATTATGAGAGGAATATCTGACTGCCCATTTAGGCCCTATCCTACCGGGATCAGGCCTACAGGGGCAGTCGGACATCCCTTGAGGGGTCCCAGATTGGAGAGGGTGCAGGCTGGCCTGAGGGACACCTCCCCCCCACCCCCATGCACAAATTTCATGCACCAGGCCTCTAGTAAATAAATAAAAAGAAACCAGAGCAAAGGATTAATATACTATACAATTATATAAAATAACCAGTGTGATGACACTGTTTGATTATGCTATAATACAGAATGATGAGAAAATGCTATAATTCAAAAGAATTTTCATCTGGAAATACTAAAGCATATATAATAATAAAATAACCACATTTTAAATAATAAGTAAAAATATTAATAATCAATTATTTAATTTTAAAATATATATACAAATTTACTGCCCCCTTGATCCAAATAACTTCTATCATATGATAGATCATAGCTTTGACTGTATTATTTGGGCCAGAGAGAAATAAACAGACACCCACTCAGTAACTCTAGTAAAAACATTAATTATAGAATAAGTTGGTCGAGTTACATGTTTCTAGACCACCTATAAATAGCCAAAGTTCCTTTCAACTTTCAGTTGCCAATACCTTTCCTTACCCAAACCAAATATCAATTACTTAACCACAAATTATATTAACGTTTTCTACCTCAAAAGAGAGAACCATGCCACAGCTTCCTTCATGTGATACTGAAAAGGTTGTTTTAGAATCCAGTTGAATTACATTTATGGGAAGCTCTTCAGAGCAGGAATTTCTTACAATTATCTATTTCAGGCTTATCATTTACATCCAACAAAAACCCTTCATAGCTGTTTACTCAAAGTAGATACTTTTAAAAATAATTTAAAAGTTAAGAAATTCTATATTTACATATCCTAAATGTCTATCTAACCTACTTCTTTCTAGGTAGGATGTTAATTTTACGCTGCTCATCAACAATATATGATCCCTACTACTTGCCTCAAAATATGGATGGTATCTGACAGACATCAGCAGAGAGATACACCAGATCCCTACAGCCAAACCACCCAAACTTCAACATTCTTGTTAATGTGAATCCCAATATTTTTCTACACACTTCCAGTTTCATAGCAGAAAGGTGTTAAGCCACTTATTTCCCAGTTTATTAATTTAATTACATCATATAGTTTTAATCTGATTCAACTAGGATAGCAAGACCATATCATTTCCCACCACCTTAAGTTTTCCCAAATAAAAGATGCATCTAGACATGCCCAATCCCTAATGGCAGACAAGCATTTGGGAAATGTGGGAGATGTGTTTATTGGGGTTTGCAGAGCTCCACTGTATCTTGAGAAACACATTGTGTTCAGAAAGATAAAACTAAAGGCAGCAAAGGACACAGCACCTTCACTTCTCAGTCCACAAAAATCCTGAGAAGCAACAAAGAAATATTGAAAGATAACCCCCAAGTTAGCTGAAGATTTTATTTGGGTTTGAAACATTTATTTCTAAGAATGTTATTGGAAAGTAGTTCTATAGCAGCAATGCCACAAATAAATGGTGCTTGGGGTTTCTCTGGCTGGTGAAAAGATATCTATTAATCCATAAAATGTCACTATTGGAGAATTTACAGCTCCGTGGAATTTAAGTATAATTTCTGCTATTTCCTCCCCTATTGAATGCATTTCTAATTGGCATATGTCTCTCTTCTGCCGCCAGTTCAACTTCCTCTAGATACTCCCAGGGAAAATGTCCCCAGTCTCAGAGGAGGAAGCAAGCAGGCTGCCCTTGTGAACCATTTGTACGCAGGAGTTGCTGAGCTCATAGCAGCTTCAAGTGCAAGATGTGGGGAGGGCTTTGAGAAGAACAGGCTAAGCAGACAGTTTCCTAGCTCAGGGCCCAATGCACTTTAGGCATTCAAAATAAAGATATCATGTGTGATATAGATGAGGAGAAAAATCAACAGCTCCATTTTCAAATGTGTACACTACATAGGAAAGGGGGTGGGGCACAGGGATCAGGGGAACTGGATAAGGGAACACATCCCCCCAGATCTCTGCCATGGACATCACACCCAGCTTAGCCCTGCTTCGTGACACAGCACTTCTTGGTTATGAGATCAAGAATTGTTCATAAAGCACATAAACATGTTGTAAGGGCAACAAAGATGAAAAACTATCCTTCCTTTATTTTTTTAAAATATATTTTATTGATTTTTTTACAGAGAGGAAGGGAGAGAGATAGAGAGTTAGAAACATCGATGAGAGAGAAACATCGATCAGCTGCCTTCTGCACACCCCCTACTGGGGATGTGCCTGCAACCAAGGTACATGCCCTTGACCGGAATTGAACCTGGGACCTTTCAGTTCGCAGGCTGATGTTCTATCCACTGAGCCAAACCGGTTTCAGCTATCCTTCCTTTAAATACTTCACTTTAGTTACAGTGATTACTTTAACCTGCAAGAATTCAAATAACCTAAAGTCAATTTGCTCACTGAAGAACACAAATAATTTCTTCTTGCTCTATGTGACATGATTTTCCATCTTATTAAGAGTACAAATGATTTAGAAATTTACATCTGCCCAAACTAAACTATGAAAATCAATTCAAAATATGTACCTGAGCCTAACACTCAATATTTTAAAGCCCTTTTTGGTAACTTGGTAATCCTATATAATAATATAATAAAGAGGTGATATGCAAATTGACCATCACTCCAATGCACAAATGGCTGCCCCCATGTGGTCAAAAATGGCTGCCCCCATGTAGATACAATATGGCTGCCACAAGATGGCCGACAGAGGAGGGCCCTTGGGGTGGCCAGACCTGCAGGGGAGGACAGTTGAGGGGGACCAGCACTGTAGGAGAGGGCAGTTGGGGGAGACCAGGCCTGCAAGGGAGAACAGTTAGGGGCAAACAGGATGGCAAGGGAGGGCATTTAGGGGTGATGGGGCCGGGGGTGGGAGGGCAGTTCAGGATGACCAAAATGGCAGGAGAGGACAGTTAGAGGCAATCAGGTTGGCAAGGAAACAGTTAGGCATCAATCAGGCTGGCAGGGGAGAGGTTAGGGGGTTACCAGGCTGGCAGGCAAAAATGGTTAGGCCGAGACCGGTTTGGCTCAGTGGATAGAGCGTTGGCTTGTGGACTGAAAGGTCCCAGGTTCGATTCCGGTTGGGGGCATATACTTTGCTTGTGGGCACATCTCCACTGTGGGGCGTGCAGGAGGCAGGCTGATGGATGTCTCTCTCTCATCGATGTTTCTGACTTTCTATCTCTCTCCCTTTCTCTCTGTAAAAAATCAATAAAATGAAGAAATAAAAAAAAAAAACGGTTAGGGGCAATCAGGTAGACAAGCAGTCTAGTGGTTGGGAGCCAGAAGTCCTGGATTGTGAGAGGGATCTCCCAGATTGGAGAAGGTGCAGGCTGTTATATCAGGCCTCTAGTTATTGAAATAAGCATATTCTGAGATATTTTTATAACTCATTTCACAAATGTTATTTTTAAAATTAAGTCATTACATGTATATTAAAGCAAACATGCTGTTCCCAAACCATTTACAAATCAATCTGAAAAATCTGACAGCCCTGAATCATCACAGAAAATTGTTGTGCTTTATATATACCAAGCGCTCTTCTAAGTACTTCACATGTATTAACTCATTCAAGACTTATAAACTCTTGAGTAAGGTATTATTATCCCCAGTTTGCAGAAAGAAAATAAACTGAGGCCCTACAACATTAAACAAGTTGGCCAGGACTCTGATCTGGACAGCCTAGCTCCAAAGTCTATGTGTGTAATCATTACACCCACTCCCTCTCACATTCCTTCACTCGGTCCTTCATTCAAACTTTTATTAGCAGGACAATTCTGGTTTGGTGAAATGTCTAGGGAAAATGTAAGATACGTATTGAGAAGAATTTACAAAAAATATTCCTCATGTGTATATTTTTTAAAAACCTCCAAAACTACATATTTGATCTTTATAATTAACTTTATGAGGCAGACAAAGCATTGCTATGCTCATTTCATAGGTAAGGAAGCAGATAAAGGTATGTTTTCACGGCTTGGCCAAGATGCTACCTTCCTTCTACAGGCTGCCCTATCCACTGACTCCTTAAAAAGACCCCAGAGACCCCCAAATGGTCAAATCATGGCCTGTCAGAGGCAGCTTACAAAGATTCACTGGCAAATACGATCCCCCTTCATAACTTTGAAGTTAGAAAACAACAACATGGGTCTGCTGGCCGTTAGATGTAAGACGATAGAGGGCAACAAGGCTGAGGCAGCCATTAAGAGACATGCTCAGGCTCAGAATGATGAGATTATAAGGCCAGTGGCCTGAAGAATCTCAAAGAGAAAGCAGGCATGCCACATGGCCAGTCATAGAGGGAAGAAGACAAGCAATGTTTCCTTTCCCTATGACCCAGATGCCTGTAAGAAACCCCATTTTCCCTAAAGACACTTAAGTATTCTTTGTAAGCACTAAAACACATGTGTAAAGGCAATGACATTTCACACTTCCTTTTAACACAGAAATTTAGATACTTAGGGGACTTGAGTATGAGAAAGACTACAGATGTCATTCTGGTCATACACGTCTCCATGGTTTCTGTTTATTTCTTGCAAAAAAAAAAAAAGTGGGGGAGGGTGTGGAAGATAAACTTGGCCAGCTCATAGATCACAGCAACAATCACAGAAGTCAAATACTTTCAACAATAAAGATTTTTTTCTAATAAAATAAAAAGAATTTACCTTCAGAGTTACCCACACATCATTCCTTTTGCTCCCTCTGCCCTAACTCACTTCCAAGATCTTTATTCATCCCCAAACTCCTCCCATAAGGAGATTTCATATTCTCTACCTCTTCTTATCAAAAGGAAAAAAAAAATGACATTAAATATCAATACCAACCAAAGGCAGCCGAGGGAATGAGACCTCACTGATGATCTATGACCATGGAGCATAGAGAACTTCTAGTTCAGACAAGTGTGGCCTTGGCCTCTCGAATAGTGGGGTCTTTTTCTAATGTGTGAATGATGCTCATGTTTATAGCTAACAGGGAATTTATATATAAAAGGCTAATATGCAACTCCCTTGGGAGTTGGACCAGGAGACCAAGAGTTCGATCACTCATTATGACATGCACTGATCGCCAGGGGGTGGCACAGAACGAAGGAAGGCCCCAGCCAGCAGACAGGGAAGGAAGGCCCCCATTGGCCCTGATCGCTGGCCAGGCCTAGGGATCATACCCATGCACAAATTTCATGCAGCAGGCCTCTAGTTTAAAAATAAGAAAAGGAAAAAAAATAATGTTACTGATCCAATTATTAAAAACTATTTAAGCCTAAATGCCATTCATTCCAATAGCAATCAATTGTACATCGTTAAATGCGTTCATTTTAACGATTCATTTTGCTGCAATATTCTTAAAAGCCTGCTAACTATTAAGAAGTTAAAACATAAAAAGAACAAACATAAACCTTTATTAAGCACAAACCCCACTTAGGAAAGGGAGAAATACAGTGCAGGTGGACAAAGAAAAAAGTAGCCGTGGGATACAAGGAAAAGTCCGCAGCAGTGTCTGGGGGGAGGCATGTCTTGAGATTTATGAATCCTTACAAAGGAAAGGTGTAAAGATAATGTAAGTTCTTTACATTAAGATAGCTTTAAACAGGCCCACAAAAATCACAGGCCTCACAGATCAAAGGCAGTTAAAAGTCAAATAACATAACTAAGGTAAGACCTGCCCATTTGGAATACCGGGTGTGTCTTTTCACAATTCAAGAGAAAAGTATAGATAAGGTTTCTAAACTGTATGATAAAGAAAGTAGGTTTCTATAAAAGCACTCCCACCTCATGAAATGGAGAAGTAAGTTGATTCAGAAAACGGTAATCCATAGATAGGTTAAAAATGATGTGGTTACCAAATCCTACAAAATTAAAATGAGAAAACAAGCCCTAAATTCTAAAAATTTAAATTAAAAAAATAAACATGTAATTTTAATTATTGCATCATTGTATTGTAAAAAGTCATAACCATCCCCTCCTTCGCCAAAAATATTCATAATTTCAGATAATACACAAATTCAGAAGGAAAAAACTCTACTCATACTATAGCACACAGCTATTGTTTTTTTTTAATGTGAATTTGAATAAAAACTGACTCATCAAGAACAACAATACCTTTTCCTTAAAGCTTCTCTCAAGATGTTTCCGAGTCGCACGTCCAAAACTGAGCTTCAGATCTCCCCTTATCTACCTTCCCTCACTCTGGAAGTCTTCCCGATCTAAATGAATGGAGTTGCATAGGCCGAACCTTGCAACAGTCTTTAACGAGGCTCATTTGCTCATATACCACAAACATCAGGAAATCCTACAGGCTCTACCTCCAAAATATGTCATGCTCACCACTTCCACTACCTCAACAACTAAAACCTTGGCCCAACAAGCCATCACCTTACCCTCCTGAGTAGTATGTCTTCTTCTACAGACTACACTCAACAAAACAGCCAGAGGGACCTTTTAAAGCCAAAATATACTCTGTTTCTATCACGTTCAAAACCATCCCCACTCGCCGAGACCGGTTTGGCTCAGTGGATAGAGCGTCGGCCTCCGGACTGAAGGGTCCCAGGTTCAATTCCGGTCGGGGGCATGTATCTTGCCTGTGGGCACATCTCCAGTGTGGGGTGTGTAGGAGGCGGCTGATCAATGTCTCTCTCTCATTGATGTTTCTGACTTTCTATCCCTCTCCCTTCCTCTCTGTGAAAAATCAATAAAATATAAAAAACAAAACAACAACAACAAAAAACCATCCCCACTCACTGGCTTCCCATCTCCCTTGCAGGGAAATTCAAAGCTCTTTCCCTAACTCTTACCCCCAGATACCTGCAAGGCTTACCTGCTCAGGTCTTCATTTTCCACTCCATGCCCTCCTCTCCCAACCCAGGTGTTTGTTTTCAGTGTAGCCCCAGCTCCTAGACAACTGTCTGGCACACAGTAAGAGCTCGGTAATTACATGGGGAATGACTGAGTGACCGAATGGTTATGCTCACTCCGTAGGTTGTTAGAACTCAGAAATAGGTAAGCCTTAAAAAGTCAAGAACTAAAGCCAAATATATGAAGATGATCCCTGGGCAGTGGTAGTTCGTAACTGTAGCAACAAGAATAACTTTATGGTTGGGGGTCACAACATGAGGAACTCCATTAAAGGGACGTGGCATTAGGGAGGTTGAGAACCACTGTCTTAAAGGAAGGAACCATGGAAGCTGTCAGAAGAGGACCCACCCACATTCCATCTCGAACTAAAAGTCAAGGTTTGCAGGCCTCGGGGTGGCCCACCCATGCCCCAAGGCAGGCCTGCTAACCTTAGTTCAACTCGTGAAGGTGGCTCTGGTTCAAAAGGACACTCCCAAGGTCTTTCAGATTCCAAGGACTGAACTTTTACATGATGATTAATTTTCAGTGATGCCATTTTTTAGGTAAGCACGTGGATTACAGCCACATTTCTTTACACATGGCAAAATATTTATGAAAATGTAGCATAATGTTTATATTATATGGCGCAAGGCTCAATCATTTCCTGCCTTTCCTCTATCTGGTGTTAAGGACAGAAGCAGCTAGCTATGCACCAAGCACTGTTTTGTGGGCTTTGCCTGGATCACCCCGCTTATTCCTCCCAATGAAGTGAGAGCTGTTACAAAGTTCAGCTGATCCAGCAGAGAGTGAAGACTTCTCCAAGACCACACTGCTAGGGAGGGCAGAGCGGGGATGGGAACCCAGGCAGAGTTTCAGGATGTATGTCACGGTGACATAGTGCCTCTCGGTTCTGCTTATTCAGCACAGGGGCACATGTGGTCAACAAAACAAGACCCTGCATCAGGAATGCTATACATTTATTCATAAAAGGCACCTTTTCAAAACCTCCTATGTCAACTACAGTTAAGCCCAATAAGAAGGAAAATATCTTTGATGTCAATATTTATCTAAGTATTAGCTAAAATGGATACTAAGCAAATGAAGTAGTTGTCCTTAAAAAGACATGAAAGTCAAGGGAGAACAGTAAGAATAGACAAAATGCAGTATTCTTGGGGAAAAACTGCTTTGCAAAGGTAAATGCTAAGTAATATGCTTGAGCTCTGGTCGGGTTGCTCAGTGGTTGGAGCGTCTGGCCCTTGGACTAAAGGGTCTCAGGTTTAATTCCGGTCAAGGACTGCAAGTTCAGTCTTCCTCATGGGGGGGCCAAGGGGTGAGAGGGGAGAAGAGTCGATGTGAGAGACACATGGATGGTCTCTCTCCTCTCTCTCTGTCTTTCCCCCTCCTTTCTACTCTCTCTAAAAAAAAAATCAATGCAGAAAATAGCCTCAGGTGATGATTAACAAATAAACAATTAAAAATAAAATCGTTTCTACAACCGCCATCCCCAAATATTAAACAAAATAATAAATAAAAAGAGATCTGCTTGAAAATAAACAGGTAAATAGTCTTATAAATATAACTACTCATAAAGTGGTTTCCTTTGTAAACATTTGACTTTGTACAAGTCAGAACAACTAATATTAGCATGTTTCTTTAAATGCTAATGTTTTTAAGGAGAAAATGTGAGCCCAAAAAATCGAAAATAGGATTCAGTAAATATCTGAGAGGCTCTAAGAGTAGGAGTGATTCTTTTACTGGCATCTAATGAATGTTTCCTGATCGAGAGGGATAATGCCATAGAGGGAATTTTAGGTGCACAGATAACTTACAAAAAGATTAATCCCCTATTATCTCGGCTTTTCCAAAGACCAGATAAAATAGGACTTGGTAAGTAAGGCTAAAAATCAATCACTTTCTGTAAATATCCTTATTCATACACATAGTCCTTTACACCTTTCAAATGGCATATGAGTTCATCTTATTAAACTAAAAGTTTGATTAAGTAACTCAGCAAAGCTAATATTATTCTGAAGAGATGAAATCTTGCATTTAGTCAAGTTAGATTTCTGCACTCCCTCCAGTAACTTTTCCATGGGTGGCAGTGGGGGAGAGGATAGGAATGGGGAGAGGTGGAGTCGGAAGGACAGAATCTAACTTTTTCCTCTTTTTAAGAATTGTATTTGTTTGGTTTTGGGTTTGCCTTCTGAGGAGCTTTTTTTAAAAAAAATAGGCATCAACCATCAACTCTGATTCTCTGAGCAGCTTCCCACTGGCTGACCAGCCTAGCCAGAACCAAAGTTCTATGCATTCCATCCTCCACCGCCAACTTCAGCAAGTCAAATTCTGACCCCATCTACCCTCAAAACTCCCTCCTCCCTCCATCCACTCCCTCCCACCCCCTTGCACTATCTCAACCCTTCCAGGCTAAACAGGGTACCTCCCAAAGAAACACTAAGCTTATCAGATAAATTATTCCATGCAGAAGGGGAAAAGCTACTAGGGCCTGGCTCTCCTCGCTCCTCCCTGCCTTTCCTCCCAGCCCTTCAACCCAGAGCTCCCATCTCCTCCAGCCAACATAACTGTCACTAGGACTCGAATTGGGTGGTGAGCATCTGGGGTCAGTCTGGACAAGCAATATGGCAGCGAGCAGGAGCAGTGCCACATCAGTGCCTCCAGATTCTGCTTTAGCATGAGCTAAGAACACTCTGTTCCTCTCTGATGTTCTCTCAACCCACAACGAGGCTGCAGAACTACCAACAGGGGAGAAAGCCTCCAGAACTGGATATGCAGCCCCAGGCTAAGGCCGAGACCCACACGCCTGTGACAACCTAATCCAGTCCTGGGGTTGGCGTCGTCGGGGTGGAAATAAAAAGTTTGGCCGCACTTTCCTCAGGTTCCTTCCACTCTCACAGTAAAGACCCAAGAGGCAGCTCAGCAACTCGGGCCACCCAGAGGAGCATGGCACAGGAAAGGGTGCCAAGCTCTGGCAATGCTGGCTGTTACAGTGGACTCCAAGTTATGAAAGGTATGGGGCTGGTGTCACAGGCTGCCTACTGCTGATAGGTTACATCACTGTCCTAGAAGAGATAGATGAAAACACTGTATGATCTCACAGAAAATACTTGAAGCCACAGAAAATAAAATGGTATGGTAATATGACTAAGGCCCAGGAGGCAGGTCCCTCTGGTCTTTGGAAATGAATTCCTTCTCCATGGAACACACTCTGTGGTTGCTACAGAAGAAAAGTTCTGGTCAGCCTGGGTATCTCAGGCAGAGCGTGGCAGCCAGGCATTCCTTTGATTTGTACACACACACCCCTCCCCCCACCCACCTACCCTCCCCACCCCACCCCAATTTGGGGATTTTAAAACAAGTGAAAGAAGGCATTATTTCAGCTGAAGGCATAAGCATAAGTCAGTCCCATAAGAACAAAGGAGGTTTTATTATCAACCTGAACGTCATGAAGGAAATGCGCTTACTGACAACTCCTGTAGTGTCCTCCACAATCAGGTTAGCATTTGCTTTTTTTTTTTTTTTTTTTTTTTTTTTTGCAAGCGCCCAGGCCAATGTTTACAATTTCTATCTAAGGCTGAGGTGAAAATATTCGGATAGGGGGAAGGTCATTAAGGGAAAGAAGAGGGGGGGAAAAAAAAAAGTCCTTGAAAACAGAACAAAGTACACAGATAGAGAGAAAGGTCCTCCGCGCACCTCAGTGGTCTGTGGAACGTTGGTCCTTTCCACCTCTAAAGCGATTTAACATTAACCACGTTCCTCTGGCCTCATGGTACTATCTCCCGACAAAAACTCCTTTTTGAAAGCCCCTACCCCCCTCCCACACACACACACACACACACACACACGCACACACACACGCACACACCCAAACCCACATACTCCACATACTCAAAAGCATATGAAACATACTGCCCCAGGCCAGTGTCTTGGGCTTTTTTGCGTAAGAAGTTTGCTTTCAGCAAGGAGAGAGGAAAAACAATAACAACAACAACAACAAAAAAAAGGCTCTAACAGCAACAGCTGGTACAGTGACTACCACACACCCACCCTCCTCTTGCAGTTGGCACACTTTCCCAACTAACAGTTCCAGCGCCTCTGAGCCTTGCGCCCATTCAAGAATTCCACCCCGGAGGAAGTGCTTGCAATATAGGGTCATTTGATCTTTCGGCTTTTGCAAATGCACCTGCTAAGCAACAAGTCTGACAGCCCATAGCCTCAGCTCCCCTCTTCCCCACCTTCACCAGCAGCGCTCTGGGCTGATGGGATGCAAAGTCCCTAAAAGCACTTCTTGCAGCGGCAGGCGGTCAGCTGCGGCCACCGGCGGGGTGTCCTTCCTGGGTCCCCCCCGCACCAGCTCAGCTCCCCTGTCACTTGGTTCCCGGAGCAGGTGAGCGGGTTTTTTTTGTGTGTGTTTTGTCCTCCGGCTTCCCCCCCCCGCCAGGGCTTACCTGGAGGCGGCTTCCTCCCCCGCCGGGCCATGGCTCTCCCCCACGGCCCGGTCCTTGCCGCTGTGGTGGTAGGCGGTGAGCACGACCCCCTGGGAACTGGAGAGCCAGCTCATGGTGAGAGAAGGGGCATAATTCCCGCGGTCCCGACGCCGGCGAGGAGGCGAGCGAAGTTCCTGGCTCTCGCCTGGCAACTCCGTTCATTAGCATCGGCCCGCCCCGCCTCCCCGCGCCGCCAGCGATTCACACGGCGGGGGCGGGGCCTCGCCCCTGAAGGGCGGCCCGGCTGCCCAATGAGGAGGGGCCGTGGCTCCCAGCATTGTCTCCACCCGGGGCCGTGCCGGTGTGAGCGCTGTGGTTCAGAGATAGAGAGAGAAGAGGTGGAGGAGGACTTGTTGCCACCCCCTCCATCCCCTCCAGGGAGAAATTCAAATCTGATTCCACTGCCTGCAGGGCTGGGGACGCCTCTCATCGGTGGAAGCAGAAAGCAAGCCGCCGTCTTGGCCGGGACAAGGAGTTACCCAGAGACTTTTCCCCCTTCCCAATTCCTGTTTCCATCTGATAATTTCTGCAGCTACTTCATGTAACATGAGTCAGGGCGCTCCTTAACCCCTTCCCGGCCTGTACTAACCACTAACACCCAGCACAGCAGCAGCCGGCCAACCAGCTGCAAAACTGTGCAAGAACGGGTCCACAGAAAGACTTCGCCTCTTGGGTCAGGTTAAAATGTTACAAGAAATGACTGTGTACCTCTGCAAGGTGGTCTGCTTTCACATAAAAGTCAATGCCTTCCCACCTCTCAGTAAGAGAGAGAGAGAGAGAGAGAGAGAGAGAGAGAGAGAGAAGGGAAGGGAAGGGAAGAGAGACCTATCTACCAACACTTAAATGAATGCTATTCCTGAGAATTAAAACAAAATTTACCATTTGTTTAGCACCTACATAATAGGAGGCTCCCTATGCCAGTGCACAGTGTAACTTTGTACAGTATCTCCATCGTTATCTCTCTATCAAACACATACACATACCCTACATCATAGATATCGCCGGTATTTTGCAAAGTATGAGAAAAGTGAAGGTTAACATACAGGTTAAGTAACTTGTCTATCATAACACAATTGTTCTGGGCCAGAAGCTAGGTCTGAACAGAGTTCTGGGCTGAATTCCACTCTTTTTTTTTTTTTTTAAACCAGCATGCTGTTCTTTGTCATATAGATGAGGAAGCAAGCTCAAAAGTTATGAAAATACAAGACATGTTTCTGTTCTTTCTCCCCTAAAAAAAGTCTATGCTCTTCTATATACTTACAAGTCTAAGTTGAAGTGGATTATTGTTGATCTATCAAAAATTCCTCATGAACAACTTTTCCAAGTCGTCATTCCATAAGCTTACTATTTATACTTTTTTCATTACCTAAAATTATCATGAGACACACATGGTGTTGGTGAAGGCCTAGAGGGGGTTGGGGGAATAGAAGGAGGAAGTGGGGAGAACATAGGGGACATCTGTAATAATGTCAACAATAAAAATAAACTTTAAAATTATCATGAAAAATAATTTATAGATGCTTATACACACTTTAAATACCTAAAGTATTTAAATTTATTTTTTAATCTTATCTTTCTTATTTTGGGGAACTGTCGTTTGCAAAAGTCTTCCTTTAAAAACAAAAAAGTTTATTATAGCTTCCTTCCTAACCCTCCACAATTAGTTATTGAATCTTTGCATTTTCATCTCCTAAGGTTCTGTCATCTCTTTTCTATCCCAATTGCCAGAGCCCCTCCACACCCTATTAAATCTTAGCTATAATCTTACAACAGCTCTTTTAGCTCATTTCCTGGCCTTCTCCTCTGAAGTATTTTGTACATTATCACACCCAAGCACAGCCTTGATGATGTCTCTCCTTGCTTACAAAATGTTTACTGGCTCATCATCGCTGACAGAACCTGTTCCAAACTTGAGTAGACCACTGAACATTGTCATTCTTCACCCGCAAGTGTTTTCATCACATCTGTCAAACACCATTCCCTCTGGTCCCGCTGCCATTCTTCTCTGTTCCTTTCCAGATCTAACTTAACCCTTCGACATAACAGGTCTTTGGTGAATGTTGCTGGATGAAGAAATAAATAGCTTTAATGTGTCCTTAGGAAGCATACTGAATTTTAAAATTTAGATTGGTAATGTTAGACAAGTTGTTCCCATGCACATACCAGTGCGTGAACCTATGATGATGATAGGTTCACCAGTGCAGGCAAAATTAAAACTACAGGAAGAGCACTAACTGGTTTGGCTCAGTGGATGGATCGGCCTGTGGACTGAAAGGTCCCAGGTTCGATTCCAGTCAAGGGCATGTACCTTGGTTGTGGGCACATCCCCAGTGGGAGGTGTGCAAGAGGCAGCTGAAAGATGTTTCTCTCTCTTCAATGTTTCTAACTCTCTATCCTTCTCCCTTCCTCTCTGTAAAAAAAAAAAAAAAAAAAAAAAAAAATCAATAAAAATATATTTAAAAAAGAAAAGTACAGGAAGATAGGCAACAGGTAATCTCATTGGAGTGTATGAGTTCTGTCTTTTTAATGTCCTTATGTGGAAAATGATTCCTAATCTGAATTGCAAAACTACAAGAATTCTCTGTCTTATATAATTATAATTATCAATGGTAGGCCATACACTCTACCTCTTGGAAACTCTCTTTTCTTCTCTTTGTCCCTCCATCTCACTCCTATTTTTCCCTTACTTCCCTGGATCTTTTTCTCTTCATCCTTTATTGTTCTTCTATTTTACCTTCTTCCTTTACTAAATCCTCATGAGCACTACCAACTCTGATAAATAATTCATGATAAAGGGAGATTCTGCCCAGTTACAACCAAAATGATGAAGTTACATCTTTGCCTATTGATACTCTCCCCACTTTCTAAATAACAAATAAATCACAATGTAACTCTTTTATGGGTTCAGAATAAATCTGGGGTTCACAATAACCACGCTTTTTAATTTTGTATTGAGGCCAACAATAAGATGCGGTGTAGATTGATGCACAGAGCTTAGTTCGTAGGATTTGGATCCTACTAATTTACTTTTCAATTACATGGAAATTCTCTGCACGCATCCTTCCTGCCTACTAAGTAAGCCTTGTTGTTATTGTCTGAGGCTATTATCTACTAAAAACAATTAGGAGGATTGTACCCTTGTGTACACAGCCTCACATATAGGCTCAAGTATATTAAAAAAAAGTCTTAAGAATTTTCTTATGACCATCATGGAAGCAAATCTTACCACCAATATGCTTTCTTGAAATGCTCTTCCTTTTCACAACTCAAACGCTCCCAAGATTTAGCTAGAGTGCATCCCTTATGCCACACTCCCTTTTCTCATAGAGACACAATTTATTTCTTTCAAAAAGTACTCCCTTCCTCAACCACTATAAGCAAATACCAGGAACCTAATGTCCTTGGAAACATTAATATTCCAGGCCATTAATGCCAAACACTTTCCTGTTATGTAACATCGTGCAAAGTAACTCAATAACAGCAAGAAGCTTAAACATTCATTTCATGCATTCCTTTTAAGTGGGGTATACTAGGTGACATAAGCAGGAAGAAGGAAGCCATAATTTACATACCCAAATAGGTTATTAAAAATAGGGTGGAGATAGTACTGCAGCCACAGATAATTTCACAGTCATATTAAAATATACTGGGGAAAAAACTCTAGTAGTATCGAAAAGTCATTACTGGTTTTTATATTTTGATTTAAGAACCTCCTTAGAAATACAAAATTATATTTAAAGGGTACTATCATTACAATGTGGTCAACACGTTTATGAAAATTTTGCTTAATCATTTGCTGTCACTTTAACTGGGGAATTGATTAAGGAGAATGTGTATTCAGACAAATGCTATAAGGTGACTAAAAGCCTGTGTAGGGAGGGACAGGAGGCCATGTGAAAGCTGACCTTTCAACTGGCAAAGTTAAACTCAATTTAAAATAATATATTGTAGCAAGAACTTGAATACATTAATCATCAACTGTGGAGTTAAAGTTTTACATAGATGATAAAACCTAGAATTATACAGTAGCATTGACCAGTAAAGAGGGAGTGTGCTAGTGTTCCTTTCCTGATGTATTACCAAGGCTTTGTATGAATAATTCTTATAAACTTGCAAGCAGGCCAATTCTGTACTGAGGAACTGTAGACTGAAATGTATTCCATGTACAGAATCTAAATCCACTTTCTTGGAAATTGCATCATTGTTCCTAATTCTGCCTCTGGGGCAACTAGGAAAAAACCTGTTCCCTCTCCCCCAGCTGCTCTAAAAAAATTCTGCATTATTCTCAAAGTTATGTTTTTTTTAACTGTTCCTCCAGGGAGAGAATACTAGCCATGCTGGAATAATTTATAACTGCTATTGCCACAGGCTAATTTAGGCAAGTTAGCAAGTATCTAGTAAAGATTATTTTTTACAGATAAAGAGTTAAAAAGTTTAGTACCCGTAAAGAATAACAGCTACTCTTTAACTGTTTACTCTTTGCTGGAACAGTCTTTCATTTAAGTGTCACAATCCTGAGAGACACAAGAATTATGCTCACTTTATAGATGAGAAAGGTGAGATCACCCAGCTAGTGGGTGGCAGAACCAGCTCATGTAAACCTGGATTAATATGACCATTGAGCCTGAGTTCTTAAATATTACAGATTACAGCTGTCTCCAACTGACTCTATGAAAAAAAAATCCACATGAATATTTAATGAGGTAAAGTCATCTACAGCAAATCTGAAGTGTTTAACCAAATGAAATATTGATGTAAGTGCAATGCTGCAGAGATGAACATTCAGACACAAACACAGTCATTTCTTTCCTGCTATTTTGAAACTTCTTTTCTATGTCAAATTATTAGGGGTGTGTGGCATAGTATACAAACAACTCTATAGGTTGTCATCAGTATGCCATCGCATCTCAAATTCTTTCTGCTGACAGAAATAAAAGTATTCTGACCGTTATGATTATACGCATTCTCTTTAAAAAATATAACAGGCAAAGACAGATCTAGGTTTAAGGACTCTGAAGCATAACGAGTTTCATAGGTACAGGAAAGGACCTTGAATGAGCAAGACTCTGAGTTTAACTTCATTTCGCTTCACCTTAGATCCACCTCTTATATCAAAATCAGCCTCTATTGCAAATCAGTCAAGGCAAGGAGATGCAATGACCCATGCGTTGCATTGGCTTTTTATTCATTGCTGAATACAAGGGGACCCGTGTCGCAAACACATGGCAACTGAAAGCAAAAAGTTAGGAAGAGTGAAGTGGATTCTGGAGGTAGACATGCTCTGAAATGTAGTGTTTTGCTTATGAGTAAAGGCTCAATTTAAAACATCTAGAATTGGGTCAATACTTAGATTTGCTCCAATACAAAAGCCTTGACTTACCAGTAAACTAGATGACGAAAGGATGCTGATCTCCTTGTCAAGTGAGAGAAGCCATGGGTGACTTGGTGAAGCTGAAAGGAAGGGCTGGGTTGATTGGTGACTTGGGGAAAACAAGGAAATGGAAGCTATCGTTGTATTTTTAAAATAGAGGTAAAAAAGGGTGGTTATTGCCCAGCACGGCTCAATGGTTGAGCATCGACCTATGAACCAGGAGGTCACGGTTCAATTCCCAGTCAAGGCACATGCTGGGGTTATGGGATCAATCCCAGTGTGGACTGTGCAGAAGAAGGCAGCCGGTCAATGAGTCTCTCTCATCATTAATGTTTCTTCTATCTCTCTGGCCCTCTCTCTTCCTCTTTGAAATCAATAAAAATATACATTTTTTTAAAAGGTGGCTATTTGTTCTAAAATAAAAGCTATTTTCTAATGTTTTAGAGTAGTTCCTGGAGCAGTGATACTATTGTTATGGGCCAAAATACTTGATAAAACTTACTTCCAGTGAGGAATGTGCAAGAGGCAGCTGATGGATGTTTCTCTCTCATTGATGTTTCTAACTCTCTATCCCTCTCCCTTCTTCTTTGTAAAAAAAAAAAAAAAAAAAAAAATCAATAAAATATACTTTTGCCGAAACCGGTTTGGCTCAGTGGATAGAGCATCGGCCTGCAGACTGAAAGGTCCCAGGTTCAATTCTGGTCAAGGGCATGTACCTTGGTTGTGGACACATCTCCAGTAGGGGGTGTACAAGATGCAGCTATCGATGTCTCTCTCAGCGATGTTTCTAACTCTCTATCCCTCTCCCTTCCTCTCTATAAAAAAAAATCAATAAAATATATTAAAAAAAAACTTACTTTGGATATATTGTATTTAGTTCATTGTTCATAATTTACTTATTACATTGAAAATGTATTTCTTTGTAAAAGAATATATTTCCAGTAAAATAAGTAAGTTATATTCAAAATGTCAGATATAATTGTTGATACTAATTTGTTGAGCCAGACAGAGTCCATAAGATTCAACATATTCTCAGTATGCCCCCAGAAAAGATGCACAATGCACTGCTCTAGACTTTACTATAAAGAATTTTCACCCAAATGCCCATGCTTCACTCTAATGGAGAAAAACCTCCTTACATAATATCTTAGTCCCAAATTATTTGAGGTCCAGAAATATGCTCTGAAAATATCTACAAGAGGCTTATTTAATAATTTGGCTGTTTTGTTACAAAGGCTCAAAGAACACGGCCAGAAGCATGAGGATCTTGGCCTTCTAACATTTTAAAACAGACTCAAAATTATAGGGTTGAAGTTGACTAGAGTTTATAACTAGTGCAAAGAGCTTTTTTTACAGAGGCAAATTAAAAGAAAAAAGTTTATGCAACAGCTGGTCGGCCAGATGTTTACAGAGCCAGGACTCTGAGATTTGAGGAAAACATCATATCCTGGTACCAGAATATTTCCTGTATACACTGCTTAAGCACAGAGACTGCCTCAACACAGTCCCTGCCTCCACCTCAATCAAAATGTCTATTGTAGCTCACTCCTAAACAGTCTTGAAAATGTCTATCTAACCCCTACCAAAAAATCCATAAGGGTCTCTACAACGCAAATAGTGAAAAAAAAATTTAATTCCACTACATAAAGTAGAAAATATCAACTTGTCTTCCCACTAACTGTATTTCATTTTTATACTCTTCTTTAAAAATATGTGAGATATATATATATATTTTCCTTTCCTAATAATGAAATTGTATGTTTACTATCAGATATGTCATATTTCTGTAAGTAAGGATTAATATGTAGCAATAAAAATAATAAAATGCCTTCCAGTCATCATCCTTCAAGCATGCCATAATATATTTTATATACACATCAATACCCACAAACAGTGTAGACTAGATATATCCATAAAGAATGGCCTTTATTACAAATTGGCATGAGAGAGAAGAAAAGCAGGGAGAAAAAGCACCTTGGTGGGACAAAGGTAGATTCTTCCATCAGAGTTTCCACATACACATTTTATCACAATGTCTCTTCCTCTTAAACAGAGGTAGTTTTTGAAAAATCTCCCAGAAGGTGAGTGTAACCTTCCACATCTTTGAGTTTAAATCACACTCTAGGATACTGTGGGAAATTTATTCACTATCGTTATAAATAATTCAAATCAAGGCAGTAGAGCTACATTTTTGGTCACAAAAATGAGACAGATCAGAATTCTCCTTAAGGCCAGTCTACCCCTCTCAAAGGTAATACTTGCCTTACCTTGCAAAGATCATGAATATACCCCTTAGAGAAAACAAATTGAAATTGACAGAGACCTCTAGGATTTCATTTCTTTCCAGAGAGACTGTCTTTAGAGTATTCCATGCAATCTATTGTGAGCATTCACATATTAGAGGAATATAAAAAGACTCTTTCAAAGGTGTCTAAGTGCAAACATTCTACCACCTAATATTAACTAGAGGCACAAAATGAGCCTGGTGGAGACTCCTCAAATGTCCTAAGAGCAGAACTTTTTATTTAAAGGTTAGCAGAAGTGGCCTGCTATCTAGCCCACAGTATCACCACTGACGTCACATGTGATGTCATCTTACAGCCACTGGCTCGCTTTAAACTGATAACCTGAGGGAGGTATAGCTGAGTGAGATACAACCCAGCCCCCAGAAGTTTCTCTAAGTCAGGGGTCCTCTGTATGTATAACATCAAGCATCCTATAATCAATGCAAAATTGAAGGATTGAATTCTGAGGGAAACAACTAAACTGAGGTAAATCCAAGTTTTATTAAGGTTTTAAGAAAGAGGGCACAACTAAAGTAATATGCATGGGTAATGTTTTCCCCTAAGCTTTCTGTATTAAGCATTTATTATTCTTCAATTAGAGACATTTCTAGTAAACATATATCAAGTAATAACATCTCACAAGGTCTTCAATTAGGGCAGGTAGAGCAGGGCTTTCCGAAGTAGAGAGAGAACAAAGGAAGCTAAGGCAGATTCCTGCTGCCTGCTTCCCCAGAGTCCAGGTGTGTTCACAGTCCAGGTGTGTTTACAGCCAACATGCAGTGAAGGATGCAAGATGGGGAACAGGAGCGAGGATTGAAAGACCCAACATAAAAATACATAAATTCGTACTAGATGTTTAGGGCCTTCCTAGTGCCTTGCAAGTATTAATCATGTATTTCATAAGCAGTAGGGAATAATGAAAGGTTACTGGGCAAGATAGTAACATAGCTCTACTAGAAGAAAGATCAACATGGTGACTATAAATAGAATAGATGGGAGGAACAAGATGGAGAAGAGCAATCCATTAGGAGGTGGCTACAGTAGAGCTTGTCAGGTAGGAGGGTGCTGAAATACACCAGTAGTGGCAGATCTGTCCTTTCTTCATCTCCTCTCCCAATCTATGCAGCATACCCAGTGGCAATCCTCAGGGATATTCTAGCAATAGAATCTTTGGGACCTGGTAGATTTGTGGAAGTGAGAATGGAAGACGGGTGACTTCTAACCTAGATAAATGGAGATGCCTAACTAATGCTTAAAAGCAAAGGTGCTTTGAAGACAAATTCTGATAAGGTACCACCGTAGGAAGGCCTGAGACAACATGCAGTATGAATACCTACAAAGGGCTGAGTAGGACAGCAGTAGATAAAGAAAATGTGTGGAAAGCTTTTCTTACATCTTTTGGACCTCTAGCCAGCTCTCCCATATAGAACTAGTTGCCCAAAGGGTTTTTCCCTGTGCCTGCTTCATGGATGAACACTTATCCATTCCTCAGGGATGCTTAATTTCCACACTGGGAATCCACTTAGATCCATTAAACTTCAAAACTGTCTCGGTAGCTCAATTGGTTAGCACATTGTCATTCAGATATGCCAAGGTTGTGCATTAGAACCCTGGTCAGGGCACAAATGAGAATCAACCAATGGCCCAGTGGTGTGGTTCAGTGGTTGAGTGTCCACCTATGAGTCAAGAGGTCACAGTTCAATCCCCAGTAAAGGTCATGCAAAAGGCAACCAATCAATGGTTCTCTCTCATCATTGATGTTTCTATCTCTCTCTCTCTCTCTCCTTTTTTTCTCTGACATCAATTAAAAAATATATTTTTAAAATACTCATCCAATAAATGCATAATAAGTAGTCAACAAACCAATGTTTCTCCCTCTTTCCCTCTCGGTCCAAAATGAATAAATAACAAAACTTAAAACCTATTTCACATGACAAAAGTTTTTAATCAAGGACAAAGGATTAAAAAGGGGGAGGGGATAAAGATGAGTTTATTGAGAACCTATCAAGTTTCAGACATTTCTAGGCCCTTTAAAATATTTTCTCTCTTAATCCTCATCTTATCTACAGGGATCATTTATATGAATAAAAGAGGAACATGCAAATTGACCGTATCTCTGCTATACCCACAACCACGCCCACTAGCTAATCAGGAGCGAGTATACAAAGAAACCCAAGCAAGATGGTGCAGCCACAGAGTGAGCAGGAGGCTTGGGTCTCCCCAGCAATGGAGGAAGCCAAGCTTTCCACCTGCCCTAGACTACAAAGTTTCAATTGTAGAAGATGAATAAATCCCAGAAACCAGGGCCTCCGCTTAGGTTGCTGGGGGGACATGGCTGTCCTTCAAACCACCACAGGCTCCTCACCCAGGCCGCCCCATTATCCAAGAGAACCCCCAACTGATCTGGGATACCCTTTAGGGCAAACCAGCTGGCCCCCACCCATGCACCAGACCTCTATCCTATCTAATAAAAGAGTAATATGCAAATTGACCATTACTTCAACACACAAGATGGCTGCTCCAATGTGGTCAAAGATCCTGTCCCTATGTAGATACAAGATGGCCACCACAAGATGGCTAGCAGGGGAGGGCAGTTTGCAGGGACCAGGCCTGCGAGGGAGGGCAGTTAGGGGTGACCATCCCTGCAGGGGAGGATAGTTAGAGGTGACCGGGCCTTCAGGGGAAGGCAGTTAGGCATCAATCAGGCTGTCAGGGTACTGGTTAGGGGGTGATCAGGCTGGCAGGCAGAAGTGGTTTTGAGCAATCAGGAAGGCAGGCAGGAAGGCGAGTGGTTGGGAGACAGCAGTCCTGTATTGTGAGAGGGATATCCGATCCTACTGGGATCAGGCCTAAATGGGCAGTCAGACATCCCTCAAGGGGTCACAGAGTGGATGCATGCTGAACTGAGGGACACACCACCCCATGCACGAATTTCATGCACCGGGTCTCTAGTAAAGCTATAATTAGTAATCAGCGCATTTCCCACTACCATACAGCTAGCCCTTGGCAGAGTCTGGAAGCAGGCTAGGCCCACTCAGAAACCTAACTCTTCATTTCAAACAAGCACCCATATCCTTTTCATTTAAGTTTGATGATATTTTTTTTATTACTGAAGTCCATCTAGTCCTTTGTTATTTGATCCATTTGCAACCTAATTAAAAATATGATTACCAAATAAAAAAAAGAAATGAGACTAAAAAAAAAAAAAACTTGTTATTGAAATATCTCAGGCTAAAATGAGTTTCCTTTGCACTTACCAGTGATTCACTCTGGATGTTTAAGGCCCGGAAGTCTAATACCTACCATCTATTGGCCTACCATAGTATTAGTACTAATGGGTTACTTTTGGTTTTGCACCAAGCCCTGACATTTCAGTACCAATTTTTAATCTCAATCCATCCTCATAGTGTTGTTCTACCCAAACATATGAATAGTATGAATTCATTTGTGGAGCATAGTCATTTTGAACATTTGGTTTATACCATCTTGAACCAATTTTCTGTGAACAATGAAATGAGGAAAACATCTGCTCCCCAAAATGTTAGGCCAGGTGATATAATATCCTTTTCCCTCTTCCTTTTCCTCTTCTTTAAATAGAGGCGCCTCTTTGTTTACAGGATGAGGGCAAGAGGTAAAATCCTTTCCAAAAAGGATGTGCTGTGTGATATTGTTATGAAGGTATTGTGTAAAATTGTTATACACGCTGCTTAAGGAAATCTAATCAACAACAAAACATTGCTAAGCTCTCACCTATGTGGAAGTTACCTGTGAGAAAGTCTAATGGAACATGGGGGTTTATGGAAAATCAGAGGTTTCAGAAAGCTCTCTCCTAACTCATTCATTCTGCTAAACCTCTGCTTCTGAACCTGAAAATGAAAATTGAATGTTTCTACCAGACAGGGCTATTCTAAGATATAAATAAGCTGGTAGAAGGGGTAGAGAGAAAAACAGGAAAATGCACTCATTAAATTTGTTTGCTGAATGTCTATATAGCGGAACTCTAATATGAATGCGTTATACCCATTGTACAGATGGAAATACTGCACCCCAAAGATTAATTCATTCAAGGCAAGCTCTGTGTTCAGGATAATAAAAAATAAAATAAAAAGGCAGAGCCAGGATTCACAATAAAATTCCTTTGATCCCAAATCCATGCTTTCCCCATTATTCTATTGAGAGTATAAAGCAGCATGTGCATATTAAAATGAGTTTAGTCTTGTTCTAGTTTATCAAATCTAAGAAACCTGCCCCTTATTTATAAGATTTACCATTCATTATTTTGCAACTCACTAGTCATGAGAAAATATTGCCAATAAAATTATGAACGCCATCAATTGTAAATTGCATCCCGATTTCAGAATAAAACTAATATACATCTTAGAATCGATGAAATATAGAAAAAGAATGAAGCAGACCATTTTTTTCCAGTCTCACATAAAAGCCACAAATTCGGTTCTTTTAAGACTTCCCAGGTGTATGAATTATATCTGTGTAGTCATTTATTCAATCAATAATTTATACATTTATTTAACTACCATGCACTTAGCACTGTCTAAACCCAAAGAATATATACCAAAAATAGCAATTAGGCTACCAAACCTATCACCGAAACATGTTACCTGAAAATGGTTATGTTACCAAAAGCAGGCCATGGTGTAAGTGCCCTGAGTATGGGAGAGAAGATTGCAAAGGTAAGAGGCAACACAGGGCAAGCAAGAGTAGCCAGTTCCTCCAGGAATGGACCCGGTTGTCAGTCTCTCTTGGAAACACAAAGGTTGAGTTCCTCGCAGTAGTTACTTGCCTCCCCATTGCTCTTGCAAACAACTGATTTCAAATGCAAAGGTCTCATTTTTAATAGGAAAGCCACTACTCTATCCTTGTTCCGGTTTAAGCAGGCTCATGGGCCTTCCAGAGTGGCCCAGCAGTCCTTGCAATGGGGCATGGTTTAATTGGGATCTGCTGAGGCCTGGACTTTGCAGGTTACCCCTGTACCCATTTCGTGCCATGCCTTGGTTTGGGGGCTCTTGGAAAGCCACAGGGGTCATTCCCTGGGTGACCCATGTCTCGCATTTTTCCTGGGCCCATTTTGTTAGGATCAGAGTCCATGCTCTTCAGCGGTGCAAGGTACGCCCAGGAAGTCCTAAAAGCCATCTGATGTGCTCTGGACTATTTGGCGAGGACGTAGTCATTTCCTTTCAGATTTCTGTTCCACATGAAGCCGCGGACATATGGTAGCCTGATTTCAGATAAAAGCATTCATTTCACAACACCACGGCCACTTACCTGTCCCATTGATTGAGACAGCAAACTAAGTTAATTAACAAAAAGACAATTCCTAACTAACTTTCGATAGTTATGGAATGGTCTCTTCACTTTCCATTCCCTGAATTAATGTGAGAGTCACTGAACTGGCCCTCAGATATCACTCATGGCATCAGTATTGTCAGTCCGTCTGACTAATGTTCTGTGAGGATGTGTCCTTGGCTGCTCATCAGTTGATTCACTCAGCAAATACTTGTACCATGCACCTGCGAGTGCCAGGAGCTCTATTAGTTGATGGCGATGCATTGATGAATAAGAATGAAATAATGACTTGCAAAAAACTAGTGGACCCCATTCCTTAGATCCCCCAGTTGGAAAAAAAAGTATATATACATATATGCATACATATATTTGCACTTATTAAATGCCACTCTGCTATTTCATTTCCATTGTTTCAATGAACTCTCACTAATTTACCTGTTTCACAAATGAGGAGACTGAATCAGATGAATCAGAAAGATGAACAATTTATGAGAGAGAGAACCAGCAGGATTCACATTTGAACCCGGGTCTCCTGACTTGATATCAATCATCCCATCTTTTGACTAAGGCAGGCTGCTCATAACATCTCTTCAAAAGAAATACGATGGTTCAGTTAGACGTTCCAAGCAGATTTGTTTTGAGTTGTTCTAAGCACTGTTGTGTCATTAATGGAAGCCTGGAGCACAAATTACTAGCAACTACGCACAGTACCACACCTACAATACTCAGGACACCAGTTAAGACTTTCGATTGAATACGCAGACGACCAAGAGACCTTCTTATTTATTTTGACAAAAGACACACCATGAAGCCATATTCCAATCATACAAGTGTGCTACACATTTTCTCTGTAGCAAGGCAGTCTCATCCGTAATTAAGCAATTACTCCTTCTCAGACTTTGTAATGTGTTAAAGCTATAATCTAGTCATCGAAACTTCATTATAATGAATTATGGGTTTATAACAAAGAATCGTTACAAAGGTGACGATACTTGGTCTCAGTAACTAAATTCCCTGAGATCAGAATCAACTATAGAGCAAAGCACTTATTAGTATTTGGTGACCAGCTATGTCAAAGTACCCAAGTAAGAGCCAGTGACCTGAACAAGGATCAAGTAAAAGCCTCAAGAGCCCCGCTCCCCACAGAGGTGGGTAGACAGGTCAGGATCACCCAAGCACAGCGTAATGGAGAGAAATGCAGTAGGTTTGTGTCTCTGCTAGACTTCGTTTTATAGCCGATAAAAGCTGCAAGTCTGTGGTAAGAATAAGCTATTCTTCTGAACCAGTCATTATGAACACAACTCCAGAACACCTGTGGAGAAAAAGCAATGCTAACCATGCATTCTGAAACAGAAAAGAAAAATAATCATTTTCACTCTGTCCTATTCCCTCCCCTTTCCTAAAGAAACCAGAATCACTATCACGCTAGAACTGACTAATCGGCCAATAGTCTCAACCTGCCTTTATCTTACTGAGCTCCGGAAGATATGATAAACAGGCATCAGAAGAAGAACACAAAGTCCATAATTCACTACAGCACAGCAGTACACTACGGCCGCCAACGCTAATCAGCAACTATAATTAAGCCTGATTATAAATTACAAGTATCTAAATTTAGAAGACCTTTGCTTTATAAATCCTAGACATCAGAGACATTATTAACTTAGCTTCTTGAATTATTCCATGGCCAGAACCATCTTTCCAGTGTTCCGGCCTGGACACAGTCCTGTAATCAGGATCCTCTCCTTGGATTGACAGGGGTCAGAGGCAGTGATCCAAAAACCCAGGCCTGCCGAGACTGGTTTGGCTCAGTGGATAAAACGTCAGCTTGCAGACTGAAAGGTTCCAGGTTCTATTCCGGTCGGGGCATGTACCTTGCTTGCGGGCACATTTCCCCTGTGGGGCATGCAGGAGGCGGCTGATCGATGTCTCTCTCTCATCCATCTTTCTGACGTTCTATCTCTCTCCCTTCCTCTCTGTTAAAAATCAATAAAATATATTAAAAAAAAAAACAAAAAAACAAAAAAACCCGTCCCTCTAGAGATCCTGGATGGCCAGGAGTGATGGGCAGCAAGTCCAACGGGGGAAATGTTTGCTGCTCTGGCCTCCTATTCTTTGCAAGGCCTTTTGTAGGAAACTTCAAATCATTGTGGGGAACTTAGTTAAGGATAGAGCTTAAATCATTGAGCGTCACTCACTCTCTTTTCCTGGCACGGTGGTGACGGCAATGGTTAGCCATTCCTGATAATCACGGGATGCTAAGCACAGGTAGGTATGCTGGTGGCGGTCTTTCTGTAGAGAGAGTGACGTAGTAGGGACCTGCTTTGGAAAAATAAAGCTAACAAGAGGGATTCACTGTTCCGAGTTGATTTTATCTCAGAGCATGTCAGCATCATGTGACTGTGCTTTGATCTTGACATCTTTTGTAAGTGCAGTCCTCACTGCACTTGCCACTCCCATTGCCCTGCCCAATGTCCCAAAATAAAGGGTAGGTAATCTTCAACAGCCATCTGCCTCCAGCAAGAGTTTAGGATTAATCCAGGGATACAGGCGTTAAAAAAAGAACAGTGGTGCCCTGGCTAGGTGGCTCAGTGGGCTGGAGCATCATCCTGTACACCAAAAGCTTGTAGGTTCAATTCCTGGTGAGGATTAAAAAAAAATTACACATACAAATCCACAATAGATACCCACCAAAATCACATAAAAACAAATTTAAAAAAAATGTATGACTGTTCTCATTAACTGATGACTCAACTTTTTATTCTGCTTTTGAAACTGCCAAATCAAGTGAACGGGTTCATTATTTTAAACACATCTCCCCGGTTCCTCTGACAAGCCTCTGCCAGAGCGTGAGTGTGATGCTCTGGTAAAAAGCCAGGCAGTCAGTGTTGTTCCCTCAGTGGTTAGAGTATTGGCTCACACACTGAAGGGTCGCAGGTTCCTTTACAAGTCAAGGGCACATAGCTTGGTGGCAGGCTCGTTCCCCAGCTCAGAAGGGGCAAGTGCAGGAGGCAATCAATGTGTCTCTTTCTCACATTGATGTTTCTCTCTTTCCCACTCTCTCAGCTCCCACCTCCCTTCCACTCTATCTAAAAGCAAAAGAAAAATATCCTCGGGTGAGGGTTTAAAAACAAACAGTCAGGCAACTTTAAGAAGATATTACCTGGGGCTTCACGTTAGAAATACTTTAGGGGCCGCTCCCTTTCAGACCCACATGTTTCTTATCCACCTGTCATTTCCATCAAGCATTAATAGGAAAAGGCAAGGTTTTTACCAGTTATCTTAATGAGAACTCTTCCGCTTTAATTTGGTTGCCACCTGCTGGCTAAAAGACAAAAATCTTCCCTCTGCTGCAAAAACTGCTTGGCAACTCAGAAGGACAAACGTAAACAAATGAACGCTGTGTCATCAGCAAAGCCAGTTGGGGTGACATCAGGTTACCTCATAAAGGGGAAGGAAACGAACATGTAACGTGTCTGTTGCATGCCCGGCACTGTGATAGTGAGGCAGGAGAGAAGCCAGGAAAATTCCTTGGCCAGTGGAATGGGGAAACACAGAGAGCTGAACCAACTGGCCCAACAGTGCACAGCCAGCTACAGACTCACCAGGGCAGAAAGCTCTGAGTACCCAGCGATAGGCAAAACTGGTGCTGGGCCTGGCCTCCCGCGTGCCTTTCCTGCCCTGGTCCTGAGGTTTAGACCCCTGACCTTTCCTCCATAGAGATAACATCGAGGCCTCAGCTCCATTTCAGCTCCAGGCCCAGAAAAGCAGCAAAACCAGGAGGGCAACCTCAGAGCTGGCTGCAGTGACTAACCGCATCCTGCCCTGGCGCTGACCAATCAGTGCAGACATGACCCTGGGAGAGCACACTGATGAATATTCTATGAAGACCCTCCCCTAAGACCTCCCCTGAGCTCCCCTTTAAAGCCCTCATTAGGAAAGACCTCAACTAGTACTCTCTCTCTAGGGCAGCGGTTCTCAACCTGTGGGTCGCAACCCCTTTGGGAATTGAACAACCCTTTCACAGGGGTCGCCTAAGACCATCAGAAAACACCTATTTCCCATGGTCTTAGGAACCAACAGACCGCTCCTCGGTGTAGCAAAGTGTAGCAATGTAGTTTACTGTTGTCATAGGAAGACTGTTGCCCATGCTACACCACGATTCAAGACAACATTTCATTTACTTGTAATTAGAAATAAATTATTTCACAATATATTGTTTTTATGATTAAGCACTATGCTTTAATTATGTTCAGTTTGTAACAACAAAAATACATCCTGCCTATCAGATATTTTACATTACAGTTCATAACAGTAGCAAAATTACAGTGATGAAGTAGCAACGGAAATAATTTCATGGTTGGGGGTCACCACCACATGAGGAGCTGTCTTAAAGGGTCGCGGCATTAGGAAGGTTGAGAACCACTGCTCTAGGGCTCTCCGTCCAGGGAGCAGGCCTGGGCCTTTCCCTCCCCCCTCCTCTTCCCCACAGGCCAGCATGCATCTCCTCAACTTTGAGGGTCCCCAAGACACTTGCACCCTATGGAGGAATGGGCAGTGGCAGCTCATCCAGGGTTAACCCCCCAAACCTGTCTTCAAGGCCCCTTTGTCGCTTCTTCTGTCAGAAGCCCTTCCTTGGCCACTGTCCCCAGCTGTAAGAAACTACTTTCAAAATCACCTAGGCTCATGTTGTGAAATCTTTCCTGCACTGAAGCCAAGAACACACACACTGCAGGCCTGGAGGCAGACCCGCTAGGGCCAATCCCTGTCCAGTCACAGTAGGTGCTGCAGAGATATTATTACATTTAATCAGCCCCCAACTTTGTGCCTGACCTGAGTGTCAATAACACCATTTTAACTGGCTTCCGATTCCACAACTAAAAAAGCGGCAATGAATTCAAAAACAACGCTCAGACAACAGCTTTTCTTCATCATCAACACATGCTCTTTCCATTATTCCGTGATTCTGCCTACCATGGTACATCCATGTCCTCTTACACTGTCCCGAAGATGCTGACGACTTCAGGCTTAGACATAGAGCTACCACTCACTGAATGGGCACAAAGCCTTCATGAGATTTCATTTTAGGACTGACAAGTCAGATAATCGCTTCGTAAATTTAGCAGCGAGAGCCATCAATGATGAGTCGATGTAAAACAGAATGAAAACAAAGCGATTTCAGACCTTCAGAAAAAAATAATGAATTTCCAAGTATCATTTTGAACATTCCATTTTTTAGATATTTTTCTTCGATTCATTTAGGTAATAGCTGTGCACCCATCTCCTCAGGGCTGTCTGTGCTGAAAGCTGTGTGGCTTTCACACATCAACTGGCCTCAAGGAGCTCTCTATCTAGATGCTGAGGAGACTGACTATAAAGGAAAGCTTAATCATTCAGAGCTCCTTTCTCATCTACTATCTCCTGTGTCTCTGAGAGGCATTATCATTGAAAATAACAATGGCTACTGTGTGAGGGTGCCAAACACTGTTCTAAGTTCTTTACATACACTCACTAACTTAATCTTCATGCAATGGTAGGAGATAACTGGTATCTCCCATCTCTTTCATCAAAGCAAGGGTGAACAATTAACCCCAAATCACACAGATATCTTAAGGGATAGACTGGTGTCCAAACCCAGCACTTTGCTCCATAGTTCATGAACTATGCAGTCCTACGAGAAGGATGATTGTCACAAAGCCTTCATGATATGTCACAGGTTAAAAAGAACCGAGGCAGATAACCACTTTACAAAATTGCAGTAATGATTAGCAAAGCACAGTGGGACAAAAATATTGTGAGACCCTTCAAACAAAGGCTCTATATGTGGAGGAAGCATCTGAACTCTGTTTACAGGGTTTACCAAATTAGAATGATCATCAGCTTCAGAAGGAAACTAAAAGGCCTGCTTTATGTTCCAGAATCAACTGGGAAGATGAGAATTAGAAACCACTCCACAAACATCCCTCTGGAAGTAACACCTTCACAAACTAATTCTCCTGGGATGAAATTCTACTTGGAAGTTTTAGGGGGAATAACCATTTATTGTATTCACCTAAAATTACTGTAATTGGAGGATGTACTTACAACTAGTATTTACCACCAATGAAATAAAATATTGATACCGAAGATGGTATGTGTATGATAAGATACACAGACATAAGTCATAGCCAATGGTCACCAGTGGGTAGACCAAAAGGGATTTGACAAGTGGCTTTATGGTTTTCTTTCTTTTTTCAGCACAGAAAGATTATGCTTGTTTTCCTTTATGAGACTAATGGGAAAGAAGAAAAAGAAAAATGCAAGTGAAGAAAGAGGAAAAGTACATTGGTAAATGTAAATGATTCCATGAAGAATTTTTGTTTTTCTAAAATATATTATAATCAGTGTCAATAGCCTGAAGACAGAAATACCATGGTCTGTCTTTAAGCTGATAAACTGTATTTGTTTTAGGCCCTTGTTTAACATTTTTAAGAAAAATATGTATTAGAGGATATGTTTTTTTATTGATTTTAGAGAGAGAGGAAGGGAGAGGGGGAGAAACATCAATGTGAGAGAGAAACATTGATCAGTTGCCCCTGACCAGTGTTCATACCACAACCTGGGTATATTCTGACCAAGAATTGAACTAGTGACCTTTCAGTATAAGGGACAATGCTCCAATCATCTGAGCCACACCAGCCAGAGCTATAACTGAATTGTTAAAGGTGAAGTCAATGTTACATTTCTGAAGTAAACCTAACTTGGTCATTATATATTATCCTTTTTCACATGTTTCCAGATTTGGTGTGCTAGTATTTGAGTAAGGATTTTTGCATCTAGTGTTATAAATAATATTGTGACAATTATTTTTAACTAGTACATTCAATAATAAGATCTAATGGTGGTTCTTATAACCTCCGTAATTTCAAAAACTAGCGATAAGCACAAACAGCTTTTCAAGATATTTGCAACAACTGTTATTGGTATGAAAATGCCCGTGAGCTCTATTAGTGACCAAGTAACCGTGTTCTGCTAATAGTACTGTGGTTTACTGCCTACATTCTTAAAAGAAACATTCAATTTCACTGAGACATTAATAAAAATAAATTCAAAATGTTTTTCTGTTCAAGTTCAAATATTGGTTAAATGAACAATAAATGAATAGTAAGTTATGATATAAATCAAAATGAAATAGCTGTTAGATTAACTTACCTAAATTCTAGTTTCATCAACTAATTTGTAGTGTTCGACTTCTTACTAAAAGTATATTTCTGAATAACTCCAGGCCCCCTCCCCCCTTTTTTTTATCCAGTGGAAAAGCAAATGGACTCAATACCATTGAATTGGATACTTAAAATGGTTAAAGCAATAAATTTTATTTGTGTGTGTTTTGCCACAATTTTTAAAAAGCAAGTGGAATCACAAAGTATTCAGGTAGTTTTTGTTATTTGTCTGTTTCTCAGATTGTTTGGAGGGAGGAGTATAACAAAGTGGAGGTATACAATAACTATATTTAAAAAACAAAACAAAACACTAATTTATTTGGATAACCCAGCAACTTAAAACTTGGGGAGTTAAAATTGAAAACAAAACTGATAGGAAAAAAATTAAAGAAGTGAAAAAGTTATGAAAGCAAAGATACATGTATTTATTATGAAATTAAAACACAACGAGCTCCTTAATTAGAGAAAATAGAGAAGCATTACTGCAAATGACATCCCCATTAGTACCACGTAAAACGCAAGGGACAGCTTACAGCTCACATGTGACTATAAAGTAAGTTAACTGGCGTTACAATAAAACACATTCTAATACCGCATAAGAATTGTCTATGAGGGAGATTTTTATGTGGCTCATGAGTCTATTCCAAAAGATATTCTAGTGTAAGGGTTTCCAGTGCACTTTGATCTATGAGGAAAACTTGTAATAACGATCCCCAAGGCGTTCACTCCTCATAAATTTTCTTCAAAGGGACACCATTTCTGGTTTGTTTTAGAATAATCAGTAGTCACTTTATAGACAACCGCTTCTTTATTCTGGAACCTTAATCAAAAACTCCAGTATTTATAAGATATGTAGAAAAATCAACTACATTTAAACTTGATCCATCCATAAATACATAGATCAGACAGGTGCTGTGACTTTTACTTTTGTCATTCTTAAAAATAGAGCACTCTTTATTCAGGTTTCCCTTATAAATAAAGTAACATTTAACTAGAAGGGAAAATAATTAATAAAAAATAAATTTAGTTAATCACATAAAAGGTGCCTATCCCGAGACAGAAAAGATACTTTCCTAGAAACAGTAACAACATATCAGGAAGACAGCATCCATAATAACTTTCCGGGGGGAAAAAAAATTCTAGAATTTTTTCTGTTTATATCTTGTAGCTGTTGTTTTTCTTAATCAAATGTGAAAAAGATTTTTTAAAAGTATTATCCATTTATTTTCATGATTTTGGCAGGAGGCAATAAATTTAGTATTTTGTTACCTTGTTTTTATTAAAAGTAAAACCAAAAATGTACTTTTAATGTGATCTGCCATAGCAATTGAGTTAATGAATCCATTTTTCTCCTTACTTTTTGTAGATAGAAAATCTAGGATGGTAAATGAGAAGAAACCAATGCATCTAGAAAGAGTGAGTGTATTCAAGGGGTCATCAGCTATTAACTTTGCCCCATTGAGCAATTACTGAACATTTGAGCTCCAAAAGCACAAATAGAACATCATCATTACCTCTCACTTCTGTTTCTAGCTTCTGTCCCCTTTAAAGATTTAGACCAAAAGACATTTTGCAGGTACCGAAATAAGGAATGAGAGGAGAATCAAGGAATATGTATTTATCATTTCTGCATGACCTAATATGCCTTTCATTTGTGGGAGCATAACTTTCCCCAATGACTCTATTATTAAATGCCAATATATTGCTATTTGATCTACTACGAAGGCCTAATATTTGGATCCTGACACATGGACTCAAGCAGATCTTCCATTCTCCTCACAATGCATTTCTCTGCCCGGTTCCTTGACCCTCTCCCTTCAGGATTCTAAACTTCAATGTCTAACTCATCCCTCTTGATTTCTTGGAGTTGACAGTTTATTTGCTGTCTAAATCCTGTCCATCCCTCACCACTTAGCTAACTTCCCCCAAGCATAACTTCTGACAGGACACACTTATGATACCACCCAGCACATATTCTAGCAGATCAATTCCTGGAATTTCACTTTAATTTCCAGGCTAGGTAATCCACAGAATAATGGGTCTGACATTATTTTGCAGTAATTCTCTAAGCTATTTTGAGAAGTGGGAGAAGAGATACATTTGCATAGCCCACGACTCCAACTTGATCATCAGGACTCTGATGCAGGAAGTGACATACACCAAGGGAAAGACTACATCTTGCCATCTTGCTAGCAGAATGTGAAACATGCAAGAGATCTGACAGATTCAACATCAGATAAGGCATATCATCAAAACATTAGTGAAGAGCCCTAGCAGGTTTGGCTCGGTGGATAGATCATAAGCCAATGGACTGAAGGTCCCGGGTTCAATTCTGGTCAAGGCACAAACCTCCGTTGAAGGCTCGAAGCCCAGCCCTAATCAGGGCATGTGCAGGAGGCAACAATTAATTATCTCTCTCGCATCAATATTTCTCCCTCGGTGTCTCTCCTTCTCTCCTCTTCCCTTCTTCCCTTCTACTCTCTATAAAAAAATCGATGAGAAAAATTTCCTCAGGTGAGGATTAACAACAATAAACAAGGCTCCAGGCAATAGAAATCTTAGTGTCGCTGTTGCCTTTGGCTTTTGCAAGAGTCCTGGCAGACACCGACTCAGCCTATCTCACTTCAAGGCTGGCTTCATCCTCTCTCAATTCATTTGGTTTTACTTTAACTTACACACAAACATACAAGCCGCACAAATATATCCCTAGAGGCAGTTATTATGATGCCTAACATTAATGTCAAGAGCCTGTATTCTAAGCCTATCAAAAAAATGCAATTACTTCTCCAGGGGAGAAAGCAGTTAATTACACACACCTGAAATAATTAGATTATTTAGATAACTGTACGCTCTGTAATGCACAAAAACAAAACTTTGAGTCTCGTGGTGTCAGAAACAGAAGTCAAACACAAAAATCAACTAATTCAGCAGAATTGCATAGTTTTCAAATTACCTGCTTTCCATTTTCCGTTTTCTATCTCCAGTTACTGAACAGACAGACAATGTGGTGTGGAGGAAGAGTTCTGAACTTTGGCAACAGGAGTCCTGGGTTCTAGTGCAGGTTCACACTGACCGAGTGTGACTATGGGCAAGTACCTCAACTTCTCCGGGCTTAGTTTCCTTAGATGTGCAAAGGGAAGACAGATGAACAAATAACTCTTAGACCTCATCCAGTCCAATCCCTCCAGTTCTAGCTTCCACTTTGGAGCCCACTGATCCAGCCATGGCCTTGCTTGACTACTTCAGACTTATACTTGGACCAAGTGTGCGGTTTTGTACTGTTGTCCAATACCCCTTTTAGAAAAAAGGTCATTCCATTACAAGACTGATTGATCAAATATCTTCTCTACTTTTCCCCTAGTTTTATTAATATATAATTGACATATAACAGGATATTAGTTGAAAGCATCAAACATAATGATTTGATGAACATATATATTGCAAAATGATTACCACAATAAGTTTTGTGAACACCCATCGCCTCATGTAGTCACTTTATTTTTCTTGTGATGAGAACTTTTAAGATCTACTCTGTTAGCAACTTCCAAGTATACTGCATTGTCACCATTCTGTACACATTATATGCCCAGAATTTATTTTATGCCTGGAGGTTTGTGCCATTGACCACCTCCACCCTGCCCTCTCCAACCACCAACAACCTATTCTGTTTCTGTGAATTTTATTTATTTATTTATTTATTTATTTATTTATTTATTTATTTATTTGGATTTCACATATAAGTGATATCATACAGGTGCAATAAAGAAGAATAGAAGAAAGCAGGAGAGATGAATCACTGCCAACTTCTGTACGAAATGAAATTTGTGGGTATTTGATGCTGTTGACAAAGGATGTTACTAGACTGTTTAGAATTGCAAATGAGGTTACATATTAAGCAGGTTCTGTTTTGCAACAATTAACAAGAAGACAAATCTAAGCATGCTGGATCACATCAGAGATTTCCTTTGGCTCTTTTAGGCATGCTTGAAAAAATAGGAGTCACTGGGATTGTGTGTTCTACCCTTGAGCTCCCAAAGGGGAAGGAGAGCAGGAAGAAGAGTGTTAGTCACTGCAATTAATTACTCAAGGAATTTTCTAAGCTATGATCATCTATCCTTTGGAGCTTTCATCTAAGTACCTCTAAGAACTTTTGAATATTAATTATTATAACACTGTCCTGAAATAATTTTGGGCTTTGATTAAAATTACATGCCCTACTTTTGAATACTCTCTTCAGGTGTGGAGCCTAAAATAATCCTGGAGGATTAGAGCTTGAATGCACATTAAAGCTCATTAAGCCCCACCCTCACCTTTGTCAAAAGAGATTCTGAGACTAAGAGGTTAAGAGACTTGCTTGATTTCAGTCACAGAGCAGACCTAGCCACACAATGAACCACATCCCGCTCACCTAAGTCTTACTTGAGCTTGTACCAAAATAGCATCTTATATAATAAAAGGCTAATATGCAAATTGTCTCTTCAGGAGTTCAACTGCTTGCTATGATGTTTGCTGACTACCTGAGGGCAGTGAAGAATGAAGGAAGGCCCAGGCCAGCAGCTGGGGGAAGGAAGGCCCTGGTAGGCCCTGATTGCAGGCCAGGCCTAAGAACTCTACCCATGCACAAATTTTGTGCACCAGGCCTCTAGTATTTTATAACCATCTTTTACCCATTCACATCCTAAGTTACTAAAAAATGCATTTATAGATAACTTTCTTAGAGACAAGGCCAGTGGGGAAGTGAGAATGCCTGCTGCCACATCTTAAGTGATCTGGGAACCTAAACAAAACATTTCCTTTCTGAAATTTCTGATACAGTCGTACCTCGAGATACGAGTTTAATTTGTTCCATAAGCTTGAGGCATGGGAAACTGTGAGACGCTTGAGTCGCAGTAAACTGGTGGATCATGTGCAGCCATCTGATCTGCTCAATTACTCGTATCTCAACTGTTGCTTGTATTTCAAAGCAAAAATCGCTCGCTCGACGGCTCATATCTCAAAAATCTCATATGTTAGGGCACTAGTATCTCGAGGTACCACTGTACTTGTGCTACACTCTCAAAATTAGAGAAATCAAAATTAGATTCATTATCTCTACATGATGAGTTGCATACAATTTTGGAGTTGGAAGAGATGGGTTGTGTTCAACGCTAAGAAAACAACCCCTAAACATCAAAGAGTCCACTTGATCTAGCTATTAACATTAAAACTCAAACGCCCCAGTTTCTCTAGGAAACAATGGATCACCACTGTGGGAGGTGAGGGCCCTGAAAGATGAGGGAGAAGGGAAGAGAACATTGAGAAGATATCTAAAGAACATTTCAAGTAACTCACATTGTGGCACAATCTGTCCCTCAAATGCCACCCTTATCCCAAAGGAAGACCAAGTGTGACTTGGTTCAAAGTTGAGCATTAGAAATTAGAGAGACCTGGCTCCTCTAATTGGTGGCCATGAGACCTTGGGCTTTTTCACTTCGCCTCCTTATGCCTCAGTTTTTTCATCCATGAAGTGGTGATAATAATAGAAAACTCCCCCTAACACAACTGTTGTGAGAAATAAATGAGTTGATGCAAATAAACAGTAGCAAATGTTAGGCACATAGTTACGTATTCAATAAGTTAACTCTTAAACTCGCTTCAAAACAAATAGCCTATCTTTACTCCAAGTACTTAGCTCTTAATAGTTTCTGTAGTTGTGAAGTACAAAGTCACTCATGAGGCTTTTTCCTTGAGGGATGCTATTTTCCTTCTTTCCTGGAGAGCTAGTTTTAAGAATTAACATAGAAAAATCCCTTTCAACATTTTATTTTATTTTGAAAGTATAGGGCTTCAACTAATCCTTCTGTCCACCACTGTTTTTTATTACATCCTTGGAGACATTCAGAAAATGAGATGAAACTGACCTGAGTTGCATTGGAACATCTAATCTGAATGCTTCCTTCTTTGTTTCAGCCCTTGCAATCCTTTCCTTTGTTTTCTCCCTGTTGCTGTACTCTGACTTACAAAACTCTATAACTCCTCAAAGATAGCACAGATAATCAAAAGAAAAAATGTGGGAGGGGGGGAAATCATGAGTAATAGTTGAAAATACAAGTAAATTGAGTTAATAGAGGCCAAGGTCTGGCAGTTTCATGACTTAAAAACAAAGATCTCTAGAAAATTAGTGTGTACTCTTTTTGGTTTGTGCTCTGAATTATGTCACAAGCCCTGCATCCCTGGTAACATATACACTGAGTGATCAGATTATGATGATCTCTGAATGCATAATAATCTGGCCACTTAGTGTATACCCCATATCAGTGGTCAGCAAACTCATTAGTCAACAGAGAGGTAAACCCAGGCTCTCGAGCCACAATATGCTGACTACTGTCCTATATAATAAAAGGCTAATATGCAAATTGTCCCCTCAACCAGGAGCTAGACCAGCAGGCAGGTCAGCCAACCACCCATATGCCCTTCCCCTGGCCAGGCTGACTGAACCCCACCCATGCACAAATTTATGCACCTGGCCTCTAATACACACACACACACACACACACACACACACACAGAGTGGCCAGATTATTATGCATTCAGAGATCATAATAATCTGGCCACTCAGTATATTGTTATATCTGAAAAAGCATAGAAATTCATTTTATAGAGCTCATAGGAGTATCCCTTGATTCTATCATGTTTTCAGATTTTCGGTTTACTTTAATTTTGCTACAGTAAGGCCAGAAATACTGAATAGAAATAATGCCAGGAGATCCATTTGGTTAATCTTCTGCCAAAAATAAAGAACTGGCTTTCTACTTTGATTTATCAAAGTCGTACTCCAAATTGGAGATAAGGCAGAGATTTATACTGGCAAAATATCAGGTCAGGTGTTCCTCGCATTAGTTATCGGTGGCCTGAATCATTAATGATTCATTACAGAAAATAAATTCTACTGCAAATTGGAAGAGGTTGCTTGCAGCCTATAAATGTCTCCCATCTCTTTTGTTCTCACACGCCATCTAGTGTTGCTTTAAGGGAATATTTAGCTAACTTCTCGTCCTGGCTGGAGAAGTGAAGAGATCTAGTCAAAGCCCAGCCTTCATTTTTTTTGTATGACCCCGACTCACTGATTTCTAGAATTAAAACACAGATCATTTCTGATGGGTATGGAATTCAATTTTATTTTGGGATAGTGGAAGGCGTCCTCCCTACTACCCTGTTGACTTTACTTCGTTTACTGTTCATAACCATCGCTTATTAACAGTTTCAGTAGCACAGAAGTGAGCTATTCCTCAAAGAAACTTAAACATTACAGTGGTTCTGGAGTGAGACCAATGACTGTGGTTTGGATAAAGTGATATACTTTCCTCAGCCTCAGTTCCATCATGTATAATGGGAACCACCATATATATATCATCATTATATTTATCTCAAAAGGTTGTTATGGGGAGAGAGAAAAAAAAGAATGCATGAAATCCCTAATAGACTTTATGATCCATGGAAGCCATGGATTAATGGCCACTATTTTTAATATTGTCTGATTATCCTTATAAAATGGAGTTTTCAGTAGCCAATGATTGACTGGCTCAGAACCCATCTGGGCAAATCAAAATTGGATTTGTACCATAATGTGAGCACCTTTTTTTTCTACTAACAGTTCCCCTGTGGCATATGCAATGCAGTGTAATAGGTGAGAGTTGTGGCCCTAACGTTGGCTCAAACCCCAGGTTCTTCCTCCACTCACCAGCCAAGGCACCTCAGACTTTCTACTTGACTTCTCTGTGGGAAAGTTGCAACATCTGCCATAAAGGGATAAATGATAATACCTATCTCACTGTGTGTGTGTGTGTGTGTGTGTGTGTGTGTGTGAATATTAAATGACAAAAGTCATTTACTTGGCACAAATACCAATAAAACTGTTGTAGAACTACTGATATTTAACTAAACCTAAGTTTTCAAGAAAAGGATTGCTACAATATAGACACTGATGTCCTTAACTAGCAAAACTTCTACATTTTAGGTGTTTCTGATAAGTATTGTTTACAAATGTCATCTTTTTTTTTTTTTTTAATGTCATCTTCTTGGAAGATCTCTTTGGTAGAAATAGTTCTGTTTTAGTGTAAACAGTAATTTCCTCTGATTTCTTGCTCCCTGGCCTGCACTGTGCTGCATGCTGTAGTCATGATGTCATTTAGTCCCCAGGACAATGCCTTGGAGGAGGAGGAGGAGGAGGTGACCATGTCCCTGACTGTACAGATGAGGAACTGAAGTCTTGGAATGAACATACCCAAGGTCATGGAGCTAGTATGTATGGAGAATAAATAAATAACCAGGACCCCAATCCAGCAGTGCTTCTAACCTCTGTGCGAAGTAGCCTCCCCACTTATAAAAATGGTCCTATAATTACTTCCAAGTGAAATAATCCCCAGGTCCTAAAGGAAATTGCTTCACTTCTCTGTTTTCCTCACATATAAAATTAAAGTGATTTAAATAGATGGTCCAAGAAAACTGAAAACTTTAGAATTTTTTTATTTATTAAATGTACTAGGAGCCCAGTGCATGAATTCATGCACCTTGAAAGGAATTGTGGGCCAAGAGGCTGCGGTGAGCTCAGGGGCAGGTCTTTCCCATCCTTTATACCCCTGCCCAGCCCTTCCCATGGTGACCCCCTGGTCCCCTGTCTGCCGGCAGCCCTGCTCCCACCACCACTGCTCCCACATGCTGATGGTGCCGGCTGACAACACCGAGCAATTGGGGCTGGCACCAGCATCAGATGCAAGCGGGGCCAGTGCCATCAGCAGGTGCTGGCAGTGGCTACTGCCTGGTTGCCCCTCAGGAGCAGGGAGAGGTGTGGAAGCCCTCAGGGAAAATATGGGCCAATAGCCACCGCTCACACCCACTGACAGTGTCAGGTGATCGGAACCAGCGCCGGGTGCCAGAAACGGGTGTGAGCAGTGGCTCCAGCACCGGCTGTGGGTGTGAGTGGCGGCTGCCAACAGTGCCGAGCAATCAGGGCTGGTGCTGGGCACCAGCAGTAGGTGTGAGCAGTGGCTCTGGTGCCAGCAGCTGGTGAGAGCAGAGCCAGTGCTGGCAATAGGTGCAAGCATCAGGCAGGACTTGCAGTGCCCAGGAGCAAAGAATTTTCAGTAACCACCAGAGGCTCGCCCCAATGACAGTGACCAGTGCCCCGCCTTGATTTGGTGCCCCTGATCGCCTGTTTCACCATCCCTCTGTGGCCGACGCCTACCATGTTCCGTGCTCTGCCACCTACTGCCACATCTACCATGTTCCGCATATGCTATCTGGTGGTCAGCAAATGTCATAGCAACCGGTTGTTCGGTTGTTCCACTGTTCAGTCTATTTGCATATTTGGGTTTTATATAGTTAGATGAGGGTGACATTGGTCAATATGAATGTATAGGTTTTAAGTGTGACTTTCTGTGTTACAAGATGTATATATGAAAATGTTAGAATTTAAAACAATTATATTTACTTCATGAATATGGTTTGTGAATCTAGAAATGTATTTATTTAAAATTTTTCAATATAATTCCTCACAATTTTTTTGGTTGGATTCTCTAAGTGGTATTCTAAAAAGTATAGCTCATCTATATCAGTATAACTAAAAGTTAGATTTGATATTATCTAATTCAGAATTCAAAAGGATAAGGATATCTATTCTTATCTATATTTTATCTGTATTTGGTACTACAATTTATATATCCAGATTGAAATATAGTGTGTTAAATCTATAACAAAATTGTGCAATAAGACTTGCTTATTAGTTCTACATATTTTCCTCTTATTCTATCTAATAAAAGAGTAATATGCAAATTGACTATTCCTCTGCTACACCCACCAGCCAATCAGAGCAAGTATTCAAATTAACCCAACCAAGATGGCTATGGCCACAGAGAGAGCAGGAGGGAGGCTTGGGTTGCAGCTGGCAATGGAGAAAGCCAAGTTTTCCACAAACCCCTGGCCGGCCTAGGCCTCCACTTAAGGCAACAAAGTTTCAATGGCTGTGCCAGCAGAAGTCTTGGCTCTACTCCAGGCTAAAAAGTTTCAATTGTAGAAGATAAATAAATCCCAGATACCAGGGCCTCAGCTTGGGTCACCAGGGGGCATGGCTGGCCTGCAAACCACCACAGGCCCCTCACCCAGGCCACCCCACCCAAGGGAACACCCACCCTGATCCAGGACACCCTTCAGGGTAAACCAGCTGGCCCCTACCCATGCACAGGCCTCTATCCTATCTAATAAAAGAGTAATATGCAGATTGACCATCACTCCAACACACAAGATGACTGACCCCATGTGGTCAAAAGATCCTGCCCCCATGTGGACACAAGATGTCCACCACAAGATGGCCAGCAGGGGAGGGTAGTTGGCAGGGACCAGGCCTGCAAGAGAGGGCAGTTGTGGGTGATCAGGCCAGCAGGAGAGGGTAGTTGGGAGGGACCAAGTCTGCAAGGGAAGGCAGTTGGGGATGATCAAGCCTGCAGGGGAGAGCAGTTAGGGGTGTCCAGGATGGCAGAGGAGGGAAGTTGGGGGTGACTAGGCCTGCAGGGAAGGGCAGTTGGGGGGGGGGAACCCAGGCCTATAAGGGAGGGCAGTAGGGGGTGACCAGGCCTACAGGGGAGGGCAGTAGGGGGTGACCAGGCCTATAGGGGAGGGCAGTTAGGGGCAAGCAGGCTGGCAGGGGAACAGTTAGGCATCAATCAGGCTGGCAGGGAAGTGGTTAGAAGGTGATCAGGCTAGCAGGTAGAAGCACTTAGGGGCAATCAGGAAGGCAGGCAGGTGAGCAGTTGGGAGCCAGCAGTCCTGGATTGTGAGAGGGATGTTCGACTGACCATTTAGGATTGGGCCTAAATGGGCAGTCGGACATTTCTCAAGGGGTCCCAGATTGGAGAGCGAGCAGGCTGGGTCAAAGGAGCCCCCCTCCCCTGCCCCAGGCCTCTAGTTCTATAATATTTAATGTTAAAAATCTCTTTACTCATTAGCCAGTCCCAAATTGTTAATGTGAGTAAATATCACACGGGAGAAATTTGGCACAAATCAACCCGAATACCAGCAGGAAAAAAACAAAATCACCTGCTGCATTTTGTTTTCCTTTCCTTCAAGAGAGCCCAACATACTGAAATAAAAAGGAAGATGGCAATATTAGTTTAACCTTATATTCTTTCGCACTCAATTAACACGCATCCAGCAGCTGGAAGGGAGCTGCGTGCTGTTACAGTGCTGACATAATAGGCCGCGCTGAGCTCAGGCTCGGCCCCCCTAAATCATCCCACTCAGCCACGCCTGCCCGGTGGCCTGGCCAAGAACACGAGTTCTTCGGCAGTACGTTCCTTTGATAAGGGGACTGGATCCTTGACAAGTTAACTTCTTCACGTCGTAATTTCATGCGGAGTGGAAAGAAGGAAGAGGACATCCCCACATCCATCTCCCATTGCAGTGTCTGTGACCTTCCACACAACGCGGTGGGCCTTCTCTTCACAGCACTCGTCACTCCAGCGTGTTTATGAATGGCCTCTCCTTCCTCATCAAAACTCGGGCATCATGACATCAGGAGGTCAAGTGTGTCTGAATCTGAAAACTCTCCACTGACCGCGATAAACAGCGACGGTTTGGGGTTGTTAGTGGCCTTCTCCTGAGCTCAGAGGAGGCTTGCCCTGAAAACATTACAGTGGTACCTCGAGATACGAGTGCCCTAATCTACGAGATTTTTTGAGATATGAGCCATCGAGCGAGCGAGCGATTTTTGCTTTGAAATACGAGCAACAGTTGAGATACGAGTAATCGCGCGGATCGGCCGGCTGCATACGACCCACCAGTTTACCGCGACTGGAGCGTCTCATAGTTTCCCACGCCTCAAGGTTACGGAACGAATTAAACTCGTATCTCGAGGTACCACTGTATTTTCTTTCTGGACAGGAGACATTTCAGGAAGGCTGTGCCTCTCCTCTTCAACTTCCTTCTGAGGTGCTTCTCAGAGACACTCCCCTGCAGCAGTATGGACTTTGCGCATCTCCATCGTGTCTGGAGTTTCAAGGGTCTCTACATACTGAGGTTCTTTTTTCTTTTAATTTTTTAAAAAATATATTTTATTGATTTTTTACAGAGAGGAAGGGAGAGGGATAGAAAGTCAGAAACATCGATGTGAGAGAGACATCAATCAGCTGCCTCCTGCACACCCGCTACTGGAGTTGTGCCTGCAAGCAAGGTACATGCCCCCAACTGGAATTGAACCTGGGACCTTTCAGTCCACAGGCCAACACTCTATCCACTGAGCCACACCGGTTTCGGTACATACTGAAGTTCTTATCAGCATCTTCTTGTTTCATCAAGAGATGCCTACGACCTGCCCTGTGATGTACGTAAAAAGATGGGCTCCCCCACTGACGCCTCACTTTCTAAATAAAACCTGGGAGTCGTTCAGTCCCGGGAAGAATGGACAAGCCTACGTGCCCAGCTCCCTTTAGGCAGCCTCTGTTCCACCCCTACCTCACCCCTCTCCAGCCCCACCCGGGCCTCGAATCATTAGTAGTTCTGGCAAACGGCACATCCAGACTACTCATGAGCTAGCCATCTGTTCCCCTTTGATTACCTCCACTGGGGAGTAGGCCTCAGCTTGCTGCCAGACCTGAGAAGAGGCCAGCAGGTGACAGCAGTCTGGGGCTTCATGCTGCAGCCCGGTTTGTAAGGCCAACAGTCAACTCATGCTTAGGGAGGGAGTGAGCATAAACTGCATGGAAAATCAGATCCCTTCCAGTGGGCACACGAGCAATGGAACAAACGGTAGCCACGCTGCTATCACACCATGTTATCCTGGACCTGAGTGTGTTGTACTTATTCGTAGCCTCTCTGTTTCCACTGTCTCCAAAATTTCCCTTGATATCACCTGAAATAGGCCTTTTTTTTTTTCTTGACAACTTAGATAAACCAGAAACCTACATCCACTGCTGGGTAGCATCCCGCAGGCCTGACAGAGCTTTGCGGGAGGCCCTACCCAGGCACCAGTACCTCAGGAGCATTCCTAAATGCACAGACCCCGGGCCTTTATCCTCAGGAAATGTTGCTTCGGGAAGATTCGAGGTGGGCCTGAGAATCTGCATTCTCTCAAAGTTATGCACAAACGCTCAACCCTCCCCCTCACTATCCTGGATGCGTATCGTTTTGGGAGCCCACTATGTTCCTCTGAGCGATGCAAAAAGCAACAATAACCAAGTTCATGTTGCTCTCAGAACAAAGGGAGCATTTTATTCATTCACTTGTGCATCAGGCACTTTGCTAAAAATTGGCAGGGAAAATAAAGATGAATAAAATAACAGTTCCTGTAGGCAGGGGCAGGCTACAGGGCTATGGGGTGCAGTACAAAATAAAAATGCAGCGTTTCTTGTTCAAGTCATAAGCATTTCAAGACAGTGACAGCAGAGTATTAAGCCAAACACAGGGCCCATCTGAGCGTGGGCAAAACCTATTCATTTTGGAAACCCGCATTCCTATGAGCAATGAAAAAAAAGGAACAGGAAGTACTTCTTTTTGCTCTCAAAACAAGGAGAGCCCTCAGCTACGCCCATGACCCTGGCCCTGCCTGCATAGAAAGGAGGCATCCAGAACATTCTCAACTGAACAAAGTTCAAACAGGCAAAAGTGATGAGCTAATAAAAAAAATGTTTATCATTAGGTGTCTCCATTTTAATCAATTTTTCTATGTAGTTGAATAACTAGTCCTTGCACTTCCCAATGCATGTACTTAAAATCGTAACAGTCACAGGATAACAAATGACTGTTCTCCATTACATTGGGGTTTTCCTGGGTGCTGCTGCCTTCTGGAAGCTATAAAAATAAATCCTTAGGAATAAAAGCTTCCCTTTGTAGAGCGGACTGAGGCACAGCAAGTGATATCCATGAAAAGGAAAGAATAACAAGCCTTCATTTCTGCCTACCTCACAATAGCTTCTAAATATCCTTGCTAATCTGCTAATGAAATGCCAAAAAAAAAAGTGTAAAATTCTTACATAAGACAGCCAACTTGAAATTTGAATTAAAAATCCAAAAGCACTTAAAAATGAGCCCTTTCATACTTCAGAACATTTATTCTGGGTAAGCATTTGTCAAACTCCTGGTGACACTCCATGTTAGTAATCGTCATGACTTCATGATATAGGGTTCTGCAGTTTAAGAAGTGGATGGCTATTTTGTTATATGAATTTGGAAATCTATAAACCCAAATCTTGGTATTTATTCCTATCCTTTTAAGGCCAGAGTATTTTTATTCGCTTTTTTGTTGTAGTTTTTTTTTTCTTTTGTTAATGTTATTGTTGTGTTTTTAAAGTATAGACCAAAGGCATACCAAAATGCTTGGTCTTCAGAACCACAGTGCTTAAGAGTTCTTTGTATGGCCTATGATTATCGAGGGTACTGCACTAGCGGCCAAAGCACCAAAGGTTTGGTTCTACAGGTATATTCATGGTTGTTTTTCCTGATTTATATTCTGACATGACAAATAGCAACCAACGACATTAAAATGAACACAGCTATATAGGATGCTGAAATGGTGATGGTAGGAAAGTAGATCTCTAAACAAAAGTACATCCAGAGCAACAGGGCTTTATGTTGCTTTAAAAAACAACACATCTACCCAGATGTTCAGGGGTGTTTTATCCCTGCATGCACAGGAGGAAGAGCCAGGAAAGAAAGCTTCTCTCTTGCCATTGCCAGCTATTTCCAGAAGGCAGTTAGACATTTGAACTTGCTCCCATTTAGCCATGAACGGGTGAGGAGATGTGAGCTATTCATCCCTCTCTTCAAAATAAAACCTCACTCACTTTCAGGAAAATTATCAAGTATACAATTAAAATTAATTTTTCATAGTAAAAAAACAAAACCTATAAACTAATACTTACTAAATTTTACTAAGGGAAAAAAAAGAATTTTTTCTGAATTGAACACAGTGTACCTTTTGGACTAAAGTCCACTAAAAATTAAATGAAATGGACATGCAATAAACCACATTTTAGTTTCTAATTTTTCTTCAAGCTGAGAGTGGAATGAAATCTATAGGTAATTGGTACTTCACACTTCTTCTACATAATTTGACTAGCAAAGCACATGTGATAATACTGAAAAGCATGATGATGAAATAAGTATTCATCAAAATCTTTCTTTTAAAAATATAGACTAACCCTGGAGAATCTGACTTAGTAAGTCTGGAGTGAGGCCCAGGTATGTTTTATTTTTTAATTAGAATTTTAAAAAATCCATGCCATGACCATTGTGGCTCAGTTGGTTATTCCATGCAACCAAAAGGTTGCCAGTTCAATTCCCTGTCAGGGTACATGCTGGGTTTGCAAGCTTAATCTCCAGTAGGGGACATACAGGAGACAGCCAATCAACATTTTGCTCTCACATTGATATCTCTCTCTGTCTCTCTCTGTCTCTCTGTCTCTCTCTCTCTCTCTCTCTCTCTGTCTCAACAATCAATTTGAAAGGCCATTCAAAAGATTCCTCAGGCCGAGACCAGTTTGGCTCAGTGGATAGAGCGTCGGCTTGCGGACTGAAGGGTCCCAGGTTCCATTCCGGTCAGGGGCATGTACCTTGCTTGCGGGCACATCTCCACTGTGGGGTGTGCAGAAGGCGGCTGATCAATGTCTCTCTCTCATGGATGTTTCTGACTTTCTATCCCTCTCCCTTCCTCTCTGTAAAAAATCAATAAAATAAAATTAAAAAAAAAGATTCCTTAGGTGTTTCTTCTGGGACATTGTTCTCAATTAATAGTTCTCAAAATGTGGTCCCTGCACTAGCAGCATCAGCAACATCTGGGAACTTGCTTGAAAATGCAACTTCCGGCTTAGCACCCAGACCTACTGAATTGGAACGTCACTGGGAGAGGTTTAACAAGCCCTCAAGGTCATTCTGATTTCTGCCAGTTTGAGAACAACTATTTAATCCAAAAATGAGTTAGGTCAAAATCATCATCATGTAATTACTAAAATAAAGCAACCAGGCCTTTCACCAGATTTTATTTATAGTTTCCATATTCAACACACAGATCAAAATAAATGTAAGAAACGTATTTCTCTATAAATACGTTTATAGAGAACGTACTGTGGAAATGTTCCCACAAGTGATCACTGTTGCCACTTTGACCTCCTTCCCTGGGTTAGAGCAGAGGTCAGCAAATGTTTGCTGTGAAGGCCCAGATGTCAGTGTATCCAGCCCTGCAGCTCAGATGGTCTCTGTCAGGACCACTCAACCTGTCACTCACAATATAGAAATGAAGGGGTGTGTCTGTATTCCAGTAAACTTTGTTTACAAAAACAGGTGTCAGGCCAGAGTTGGCAGAAGGACTCTTATTTGCGGAGCCCTGAGTTTAAGTAATGATGGCAGACAAGGTTGGAGGGGAAAAAATGAAAAATAACATCTCTCAGCCATAAATGAACACTCTCCCATGAGTACAGATTTATTCAATATGGAAGTTTCTTCCAGGTGAAGAAGAGCAGACTACAAGGAAAAGGAGAGAAAGAGAACATCTTGTGTTTCATTTACTCACTTACCACTTTTTCACATAGTGAATACTGAATAGATTCATACTACGTGCCTGGAACCAAATCTCAAAGCCCTACCCCCATAAACCCAAGTCCGACAACAAGAACAAAATATAATTAGAAATAGACAGTGTGCTGTGGTACTCCCAGACAATGGAGTATTATTCAACAATAAATAGAATGAGCTAACATGTCATGAAAAGGAAATGGGAAAACAAAATGCATATTACAAAATGAATGGAGCCAATCTGAAAACATCATATGATTCCAATTATCTGACATTCTGGAAAACACAAAACTATAGAGATAAAGAAGAGGTAAGTGGTTGCTAGGGGTTAGGGGAAAGGGAAGGATGAATCAGAAAAGCACAGAGCATTTTTAAAGCAGTGGAAACACTATGTATGAGACTATAATGGAGGGTACATGCATAATACATTTGTCCAAACCCTTAGAATGTACAACACCAAGGGTGAACCCTAATGTAAAGTATAGACTCTAGGTGATTATGGTGTGTCAATATAGGTTCATCAGTTGTAACACACGTACCACTCTGGTGGGAGATGTTGATAACAGGCAAGAGTGAGGGCAGGGGGTACATGAGAAACGTCCTTTCAACTTTGCAGTAAACCTAAAAGTGCTTAAAAAAATAAAGTCCATTAAAAAATAACAACAACGTTATCTACGCAGGAAATGAGAAAAGAACTCTGATAAGACTATTAGTCGAGGGATCTTAGAATGTAAAAATAATGCCAGTGAGACATCTGATGCCATATTGTTGTTCCAATTGTGATAGTTCTATTCCAATAAGTCACACTCTCTGGCCCATTAATTCTGGAATCTCGAGCTCATGGTTTCAGGATTAAGTGAAAGAATTGCTTAAGTGAGCCCACTCATCCCTGTATCTTCCAGAACTAATGAAGTATCTGGTACATAGAAGGCATACAATCAATATTGGGTAATAACATGAATGAATAAATTACCACTGAGTGGCTACTAGAAAGAAAGAAAGAAAGAGAGAGAGAGAGAGAGAGAGAGAGAGAGAGAGAGAGAGAGAGGAAAGAAAGAAAGAAACGATGCTTTAATAATGATATAATTACTCTAGGAATGAAAAAGGGATGATTGATGAGCTCTGAAAAAGGTCTGGCCCTAAAGGAATGAATAAAATTCTGTAACTTGGGGAAGGAGGAGAAAGATATTCTGGGTAGAGAAAAGAATAGGTACAGAGATAAAAAGCTCAAGATTAACATACAGAAGAAACAGAGATCAACCCATCTAGACTATGGAGTAAAATGGTGAAAAGGGGAAGGAGATAGACTTAGAAAATGAAGGCAAATTGCACCTTGAATATCTCAGTTCAGAGATTATCTGGATATGTGGCATTGATTCATATAATCTGGAAACAGTCATCATCAAATACTTAAAGAAAAAAAAAAATGCCTCATAGATCATTCTGGCTGAGCACAGAGGACCAAATAGGAGAGCATTGAAGGAGAATGCTTAACAGACCCCGTTAAAGATGGAAGGAATTTTTTTGAACCAAAATAGTGTTCAGTAGAGTGGATGAGAGGAAAGATTGGGGAGACTTTTCTGAACCTGTATAGATATCCTTTCCTATTAGGTGAAAGATCCTAAGAAAACTCTTTCCTTTCTCAGTCAGGAGACTTTAAAAAGGCCAGATTCTTACCTGAATCAAGAAACACAACAGGAGAAGCAACCAAAGCAAAGATAAATCCTACTCTGTTGTAGGTGTGTTGAATTTCAGATGTTTGGGAAAAGATCAAATGTGGTCTCAAATGTGTATTTAATAGAGTAACCTATATGAACCCATTTTGAAAGCTTGAAAACACAAAGCAAACAAACCACTAATATTTTTAAGCAATAAACAAGATATGACACACTTGTAGAATGCATCGCATTTTAAAATCAGAATAAGAGGTGAAAAGGGCACATTCTTGGAAAGCCAGAGGCAACTATTGCAAAATTACTCCCTTTCATACTTCAGGAAAGGGAAGTCCAGTTCTTTTCTAACTGATAAGTACTTCTGGAAGGTAAAGGAACCATGAGCAAAATCCTTTAAAAAAAAAGAAAAAAATCAATGTTTGGTCCTCACAGCCCCAAAGATTTCCTAGATCCATTATAGGCCAAGGCAGACCTCCCAAGTTCAGCCTCTTACCAGGCTAACTCTAGTGACAAGATTCCAAAAATGGTGTGGGAGTTCTAGTAAGCAAGTCCTTACAAAAGTAGGGATAGTGAATAATACAATTTACAGCCCTAGCTGGTTTGGCTCAGTGCGTCAAACTGCAGACTAAAGGGTCCCAGGTTCGATTCCAGTCAAGGGCACCCAGTTTGGTTGCAGGCTCGATCCCCGGCCCTGGCTGGGACACATGCAGGAGGCAATCAATTGGTGTGTCTCTCTCACATCAATATTTCTCTCTCTTCTACACTCTCTAAAAAAAAAAAAAAAAAAAAAAAAAAAAAAAAAAAAAAAAAAAAAAAAAAAAAAAAAAAAAAAAAAAAAGGAAGGAAGGAGGAAAGAAAGACCCTTTAATGAGGATTAACAAAAAATAAAAGTTTACATATACAGTCAGAGGGTCAAATCCAGCCTTCTGAATTCCATGAAATAAAATGGTACCAATTTGAGATATGGGAGGTGATAGTTATTAAAGACAGAATAAGCCACAGGTCATGAGCCTAAGGGTATGGCGTACAGTAACACAGTTAATGAATAAATGACTCCATGGCACATAAACTTATTCTTTCATCCAGACTTAGAGCAAGCTGTTTTCTAGTTTAAGCCAAAAGAGATGTTTTATCTGAATATCCAGAATAAACCAGTTTCTAAAAATAATATGTTAGCTTCAAAAAGAGTTCACAGGATCCCAAAAATATCATATACAAAATTAAGTGGTAAGATTATAAAATATGTCATTTATTTTGGGGCCAAGTCCCAGTGTTTTCTAAGTTTTCTATAGGAGAGATAGCAAAAATATTACATTTGGGTGGTGGGGTTATGATTTAGTATCCTTGGGGACATTCTGTGTATTTTCCAGGTTTTCTACCACAAAAAAAGAATACATTACTTCTGCAACTGAAAATAAAATATACTTAACAAACAAAGGAACTTTACACGTGCTGACTTTCACCTTCCACCTCCACTGCTACCTCCTTAATTCAAGTTACCAATATCTTCTCTCTGTCTACTGCTTTCCCTCTTAGCACTACAGTGGAGTCTCCATTTAGCAACCAGAGTGCTGCTTGAAGCCTTTAAGTCCTCCAGTGGATTCAATGCACTTAAACAGACCCATTGACCTGGCCCTGGCCTATCCATCAAATCTTAACTCTTAACTTCCCCTTCTCCCCACACTGGTCCCTAAATCTTCCCCTCTCTACCATTCCCCACTCCCAATGCATTTCTCTGTTTTTGCTACATTACATCAGTCTCTAGAATAAACCAAGCAACGAGGAACATGTACACAGACTTCAATTCCATTCTCATCTCAGATCAGACATTATCTTCAGAGAGGGATTCCCTGTGTACCCCATAGAAAGTCACACTCTTTTATTGACAGCACTTACAACCACCCTGATATTATCTTATTGTCTCTTTTCCCATGTGGACCACTACCCTCTCCCACCACACTGTAATTAATATAAGCCTCTTCAGACCAGGAACTTCATTCATCTTGTTCAAATATCTACCTTTATTCATTTATTGTCATTGGTTTTAGAAAGAGGTAGAGAGAGAAACATCAATGTGAGAGAGAAACATCGATTGGCTGCCTCTGCACACACCCTGACTGGGAATTGAATTCAACATTTTCTGGTATATGGGATGACACTCCAACAAACTAAGCCACACAAGTCAGGGCCAAGCAGCTATAGTTAAATATCACAACAGAGCTCACCATATACATCTCTGAACCCATAATAATCTGGCCACTCAGTGTGCATCCTATATATTAAAAGGCTAATATGCAAATTGTCCTCTCCACCAGGAGTTCAACCAGCAGGCAGGCCGGCCAACCACCCATGTCCCCTCACCCTGGCCAAGCTGACTGGACCTCACCCACGCACGAATTCACGCATTAGTGTGTGAATACATACACACACTAAGTGGTCAGATTCTTAGTCGTTCAGAGATCATAATAGTCTGGCCACTCAGTGTAGATGCTCAATAAACATTTGGTGAGGAAGGAGGAGGCAGCTATCAACTGGAAAGGTTTTACCTAAACATTGTCTTCACGTTTAGTTTATAATGTGCTTGAGGAAGTTGTTAAGATTGTGCACTTTGCCAAGACCGGTTTGGCTCAGTGGATAGAGCATTGGCTTGCGGATTGAAAGGTCCCAGGTTCCATTCTGGTTGGGGGCATGTACCTTGCTTGTGGGCACATCTCCAGTAGGGGTGTGCAGGAGGCAGCTGATCGATGTCTCTCTCTCATCGATGTTTCTGACTTTCTATCTCTCTCCTTCTCTGTAAAAAAATAAAAAAAATATATTAAAAAAAGATTGTGCACTTTCTTTCTCAGCATGCCATGACATTACCATTGCCAGTTTGTGTGATGTACTGAAGTAGAAGCAAGAAAGGGGGATTTGATTAGGGATGTTCTTTTGCATGCTTCTATGGAGGACTTGTTAGAATTGAAGGTCTCCAAGAGATTGATCAGGTTAACTCTGCAATGACTGAAAGAGTGATGTAACCAAGACATTCAAATACAATAATAAAAGGAACTTAAAGATGTAGAGGAAGAGGTGGAAAAAAGACAGTGATTTGTTCCAAGAAATGCAGATATTCAGATTCCAACTTCTTTGAAATCATCATGACCTGTCTTTATCCCTCCCAATGTCACAGAGAAACAATACCAGCCTTATCTTCATTATCCTCAAACCTCCGTATATATCTGTGTTCCCAAGAATGTGGCTGGCTGGGCTAAAAGCTAACTGTGCCCTTGAAGAAGACACAGAATCCCTGGAATTTTGTAGATGAATATATCAACCCTGGAACTAGTTTGAAATTTCTGGCTTCTTGCCTGGACTCCAGTTAAAACTTGAGTAATTTTAGTTCTGTGCAGGTACAATTATCCTTTCCCCACGTTGCTAAAACCAAAGCTAGAAATCACCCTAAGGAATGGAAAATTCCTTTATTAAATCAAAAGCAATCAGTGTCAAGAACTTACACTTCCATGCTATAGAAAGATAGTTGATTAGTTTCTTTTAGACTGCTACAAAAAAAATCTTAAGTGGGGGTAGCTGAGAAAGTTTTATATTTTATTAATATTAAAACATTTCTGACCATGTGGCTCCTCTCTTGAAAATACTTAGGCTCTATCTTAGTCTAGGTTTTGAGAATGAACAAATGTGACTGAACCCTAGTTAAGTCTATCTCAAAGATAATGGCAGAAATAAAAAATCAGACGTTAAGTCCTTCCTTAATGAAGGAAAAGGCAGGGAAAAACACACATAATAGGACTTAAGTTCTGATATTCTTTTATTGTTAAAGGAAAAATAAAACCCACTGTATTTCAAGCAGTTATTTCACAGACAAAGCCACTTTAAGGGAATTTGTAAAACTCCACTTTTTTCCTATCTGATATGGAAGAGACATCAAGGGTGGGTAGTGAGATTGGTGGGCAGGTTAGGGACAGACACAGAGGGTGGGAACAAAATGACTTGCACTGAAATAGCTTTGCTTTTCAAGGCATGCCATACCTGGATGCGAGGGGAGGGAAGGTGGAGAAGAACGGTTTACCCACTCCTCAATATCCCAAGGTGGGAATAATTGTTTCCCTGTTTTCTTCTTCCGGCTGATTGCTAAGGCACTGATTGCAGTTCCCAGCAGTAGAACACAATCTGAGTCTAATGAACAGGAATGATCACCACTGATTAGGTGGCAGGAAGCACCTCCCAGAAACCACTCCACAGCGAGACAACACCAAGAACAAGCGGAGAAAAGTTTTGGAAGTCAGTGTTCCTCAGGAAAGTTGTGGGTCACTGGGAGCTTCTGAAAAGGATGCTTCTTATGTTAATTGCACTGGGGACACCTGGGTTGGGATTGGCTGACCTCCAGCCAGTAGAACAGGTAGCGGTCAGAAGCCAGACTATTAACATCCCGGTACCCGGGCAGCTTTTGTCTTGCCACAAGACAGCTGAGAGCTCAGAACTCGGGGTGCTGCAAATGCATAAAGTTGAGGTATTTACATCAGAAAAGGGAGGAAGGAATGGATTTCTCCTCATCCCCAGGCTAGTAAGGAGACTTTAAAGGTCTTGGTCCCTACTAGAGAAGAAAGCTGATTAGACTGAATCCCTGCAGAATAAACTAAAAAAATAGGAAGTTTTGCCTCCGCACAAGCTAGATCCATTACCCTTTCTCACTAGAGGCTGTTCACTGGTCATAGTTAAATGGGCCCGCAAGAGAAGGTATCACAAACACTAACTTAGGTTTAAAAGAAAGCTTTAAATGGGATCATCTGTCCAGAAATTCCAACTTTCCCACCCTGTCAAATATTTACCACTCAACATCAAGTATCTTCTTGCCTCTCCCGCCACTCCCTTATCATTGCCTAATTGGTAATCCTGTTGTTTTCATTTCGGTAAGAAAAGTTCTTACTGTCTTAGAGAAATAACAACGGGCTACAGTTTTAAAGGCCTTGTTACTAGTAAGTTCATGTTTAGATTAAGCAGGAAATAAATCCAATAGCAGATTAAAAAGAAAACATTCTCCTGCCCCATTGGATTACAAATGCTACATGTTAACCCACTCTTGTTTATTAATTTAGGATTGACTTGGAAAAGTCATCCTTTCAAAACTCCCAGCCAAATTAATAGTAATGAAAACTGTAGCTTTTATTTCATGGCCTGCTGGATAGTTTTTTCTTGGGAGTGCAGAGTTAAATCCATTTATTGGCAAGGTCTTGGTTTATGTTCCCAAAGCCTCCTCTCTCTCACTTTTTTTTTCTCTTTTACTTGAAGAGCCATCCCAAGATGTTGATTCCACAGTTGCCATCAAAAATGACAATTTGCAGCCACAAAGTGACATTTTGAATGTTTGTTTTTTTTTCCTTTTGAACTGATGCCTCTGGGGGAAAAGCCATCCTGCTCAACACCGGAAGAATACATACAAGGGATGCTATTTTTTTTTTTTTTTTACTTTTCTTTAAATTTGCGGGCTCCTCTTTATTTCAAGAGTAAACCCTGAACACTTGTGTTTTTTTAATATATATATAAGTAACCAGATAACTGTAGCAAGATTATTTCCTTTCCAGTTAGCTTACGTTCAATGCTGATCAAAGCTGACGCAGAATTTTAATATTTTCATTTTTTTCTCTGTTGGCTATAATCAAAATCATACTCATCCTGAAAAGCCTACCAGTTATGATTTCCGTCTGCCTGTGTGTCATGAAGTACCTTTCCCCAGATTCTAACAAGAATCTTTTTTGCTGTTGTTGTTCAGTACTTTTATCTTGCAAATAGAGACCTCACATTTTACCAAGCAGGTCCAGAAACAGGGTCAAGAATAACAGGGCTAAGAAATTAACACTAATGATGATTGTCAGCATCAACCGGGAAGGATTTTTTTTTTTTTTTTTTTGTAAATCCCACAAAAAGTCCCTTTTCTCAAACTTGTGATGTGAGAACAAGGCTGCCAGCGAAACGACCTTTCTCCTCTGTGGCTTCCAGAGCTAAGGAAACGCATCGGAAAAGAGAAGAGCGTGCGTGTACAAAGGTGCCCTCCTTACCTGAGGTGGAAGCAGTGCACCAGCTTCGTGACCGCCGTCACCATGCTTCCCAGGGCAAGAGCCGGCAGTGCCAGGGTGGCAAGGAGCGAAGGAGGAAAAGATGATCTGATCTTGCAGGAGCCGCTGCAAGGATCTTCCCGGGGCACTTTCTTCCCAGTCCCACCTCCTCCTCTGGCTCAGAAGTTGCCTTCACTCGCGCGTCACGGTGGACCACCACCAGCCCGTCATTTCTGCTCCATCACCAGCCGCGGCTAGAAGCGCCGGGTTCCAGCGTGGGCACCCGGAGCTGCGTCCGTCCGTCCGGCGCTCCGCGGGCAAAGTACCGGGGCGGGCGGGCTCCCGGGAAGCCCGCGGCGGCCGCTGCAGCTGGGGAGGATGCGAGAGCCGCCGCCGCCGCCGCCTGTTGGGCAGAGAGAGCCGCTTTCCAGGAACGGGATCCTCAGCTGCGCCCGGAGCCGCGGCTGCCCCAAGCCCGGCAGATGCCAGCGCTCGCTGTGAGCGCAGAGAGCGGCCCAGCTACTTACTGAGCATGCTCGGCTCCCCGGGCTGCACGAGGGCCTTTCAGCGGGACGTGACCTCTCCGGCTGATGGGAGAAAAGGAGAAGGAGAAGTGGGCAGAGGGAGAGCTTGGGTGGAGGTACTTTCTTAACAAGATCACCTTGTCCCCATCTACCCCTGGGGGGTGGAAAGAGGAAGAAGAAGAAAAAAAAGGAGAAAAAGAAAAAGAAAGGAAAATATAGAGAAAGGAAAAGGACTCCTGGTACTGCACTTGGCAAGCGTTTTGATGGGTAGGTTTCTAGGGGTGTTTGGGAGCTAATAGTAGTAGCGCTTCGTCTTGAACTCTCTCTCCCTGCACAACTAAGTGGCCTCTGGGGTCAAGTAGGTGGTATAGACAGTGAAAGGCCTTGTTACTAGTAAGTTTATGTTTAGATTAATCCCAACAAATCACTCAAGAAATTGGTATGGAACTGCCTATACGATTTGAAAGTGGAAATGGGTCACCACGAATTAGTTGATCTTGGCACCAGGGACATCTGCTTATAGCCAGTGACTTCCTTAAGTCTTGTGTAAAGTAATGGTGCGATTTTTGGAAATTAAATGTTAGCAATCTGTAGGGTAACATACATTTTGAAATGTAAACCTTTCAGATGGCCAGCTCGGTGGAAGCAGAGAATGTCGCTTATTGATCAGTGTGAACCCACAGCCTTTCTCCGGGCCTGCTAAGTGGCAAGTGCTGTCTGTCCGATAACCTGTAAATCATTCCCAGGGAGACGGGTGTTCTTGAATTTGATGTGGGCCTAAACCCTGACCCTTGAAGCTTCTCAGCTTTGCACTTGGGGCTGGGCAAGTATTTGGAAATAGAAATACATTAAATTTTTGTCATGTAAGTGTCTAATGCATAAGCAAAATTGGCTTTTAAATGTGATTTTTATGTTTCTGTTGTTGCAGGGTATGTCTCTCCTTTTCTTTAAAAAATATTTTTTTAAAGGAAGGGAGAGGGAGAGATAGAAACATCAGTGATGAGAGAGAATCATTGATCAGCTGCCTCCTGCACCCCTCCTCCCCCTCCTCCCTGCTTCCCCCTTGCCCCCTTTCCCTCCCCCTGCCCCACTGGGGATGGAGCCTGCCATCCAGGAATGTGACTGGGAGTGGAACTGTGACCTCCTGGTTCATAGATCAACACTCAATCACTGAGCCACACCAGCTGAGCTCCCCTTATTTTTTCTTTTCAGCCCTCAAGATTTTTTTTTTCCAAGTTGAGCCAAATCCAGAGCATGTTCTCTTTGCTATAGAAGCCAGGGACATGGACTTCATGGTTTGCAGATAACAAAATTACTTCATTTTGAAAATGTCTAGCCAGTCATGTCTGCCAAGCCTGTGGAAGGTGAATCCACGTGGCTGAAATGAACCCATAGCCTGAGAGAAGGGCCCGTGAGAGACTATACAGAAAACATGGCGAGTAGGGAGCCAGGTGTTTCTGGAATCCTTACCAGCTGCCACCTGGCCCATTGATCCAACCTGTTGGGCCAGAAAAGCTCTTTCTCTCCCTCTTCTCCCCCTTCCTCCCTCCTCTGACCACCTTGTGCTCTCCCTTTAAGACTCAGGTGCTGCCTGACTGCCTCCAGAGTCCGGCCCCTCTCTGGCTCTCTCTGCTGTGCTGTCTCCAGTGCACAGCTTTATCACCACATTTTTGGGATTGTCTTTAGCTAAATCACACCCCACCCACCACCAGCCACGAATTCCTTACAGTGAGAGACCATGCTGGCTGCCGGCATCCGAATCATTTTACCCCTCCGCACAGTGACTGGCTCGCCTGTGTTTTCAGATTAGATTGAGGCACCGGAGAGAGTCCTCTGTTGTGGTAGCCAGCGAGAAAACTGGAGGAGTTAATCCAGGGACATTTCCAAAAGAAAGTGATCCCAGAAGGAAAATTAAATTTTTTAAAAAATATACTTTATTGATTTTTTACAGAGAGGAAGGGAGAGGGATAGAGAGCCAGAAACATTGATGAGAGAGAAACATCTATCAACCGCCTCCTAGACACCCCCTACTGGGGATGTTCCCCGCAACCAAGATACATGCCCTTGACCGGCATTGAACCTGGGACCCTTCAGTCCTCAGGCCAACACTCTATCCACTGAGCCATGCCGGTTTCTGTGGAAAATTAATTAAAAAAAAATATATATATATATATTATTGATTTCCTCACAGAGAGGAAGGGAGAGGGATAGAAAGAAACATCGATGAGAGAGAGACATCGATCAGCCACCTCCTGCACGCTCTACACTGGAGATGTGCCCGCAACCAAGGTACATGCCCCCTGACTGAAATCGAACCTGGTACCTTTCAGTCTGAAGACCGACGCTCTATCCACTGAGCCAAACCATTCTCGGCGGAAAATTAATTTTTTTAATGTAACCAAATCAAAGATTTCATAACGTGAAAGGAAGATGCAGATCTGCTTGTGCCGGTTTGATACATGCAGATGACTAGGGTGAGCTGTTGATGCTATTGAGTCTCTGCTTCTCTGTCCTGAATAGAAATAGAAGCAGAAGTAGAGGCCTATCTGCCCTTGTCATGGCGGTTTGGGCCACTCGTTCTATTTTATAGCAAAGATTTCTTACACCATTTTCCTCATTCAGCTCCTACTTTTATTTTTTTTCTTTTCATTATAGTATTGCATTGACTCTGGTTCTCAAAGGTTACCCATCATCAAAGCCAAGATTTTTCTCAATTCGATGACAAAATTACAGCTATCTTTTCTTTGGCACCTTATTCCTTGTTGGGCACAGCTAAATTCTCTTTTTAAAAAAAATCACATTTAATCACCACAAGGAGTATCTTTTATAGCATTCTTCACAATTTTACATTTTGAATTTACAGTATAGGATAGCTTGTTCACAAAAGAAAAGAAATAGGCAATGAACAGGGACACGAAATATTATGTCTGATGGTGAAAGCAAGCCCAAGATAATATAGCTAATAGGTGGAGTCAGCAGTGACGTCCATGCTGCACAATTCATCAGTGCTTACCCAATCCAGATTGTACCTCATTCCTCAGGCGTACCTGCCCCCAAGGAAAGATGGCTGGTTAAAGCTGGAGGTGGCTGAGACTGGTTTGGCTCAGTGGATAAAGCATCGGCCTGTGGACTGAAAGGTCCCAGGTTCGATTCTGGTCGGGGGCATGTACCTTGCTTGCGGGGCACATCTCCAGTGTGGGGTGTGCAGAAGGCGGCTGATCGATGTCTCTCTCTCTCATCGATGTTTCTGACTTTCTATCCCTCTCCCTTCCTCTCTGTAAAAAATCAATAAAATATTAAAAAAAACAACACACAAAACATTTGTTTAAAAAAAAAAAAAAAGCTGGAGGTGGTGGCCAATTACAAGTCAGCCTCATGCCAAAGCCTGGACTTCACTGCTTCCCGTTCTCCTCCTCTTCTATAGAAGTCTTTCCTCTTTTGAATTCCCTGACATGGCACCTTTCTGATTCCTTTCTTCTGTGCATGGTTTTTACTTAAGATGGTAACCTTCCATTTATTTATTCCATTGTCACTGTTTTGGTTATCAATTCTTGTGGTTGTTGCCTTAGCTGTCCCACTAGCCACTTGTTTTCATCTCTTACCCACAATTCTTTCTCCATCCTGTCCCTAAAATTTATGAATTTCCTTTACCATTACAGTGAACATTGTTGGTTGCCTTGGCAGAGTCCTCCCAACAAGTTCTCTCTTTCTCCTAACAAGTGCCACATTATGATCATTTCTCCACTTACCCCCCAAATAGTCCAATCGCCCAAGGGGAAGTTGTCTGGTCGGATTAGTTTAATGGTAATGCCACACTCCTGCCATTCGTTGGTTAAGGAAAGGGTATGTGACCCAATTTTAACTTACAAAGAGGACAAGCAAGTTGGCAACAGGCTTCAGGAAGTTTTTTTTCTTGTAAGAAATGATTGAAAATCTACTAATATCTCATTTTTAAACAAGTAAGCATGTAGCCCCTACTGCTACTGGAAACATCTTTTCAGCTTGAAATGATCAGCTTTGCAAAGAAGTCAGCTTTTGTGTGTGTGTGTGTGTGTGTGTGTGTGTGTGTGTGTGTGTGTGACAAATTAGCATTTTCCTTTATTAAAAATATAAGAAGAGAGAAGAGAAAATAGTTTTGCATTAAATATTAATATAACTTTTAACTCCTGGCTATGACGATATCATAAATATCAGCCAAACTCCTTACAGCACCAAATATAGAGCATTTCTTCCAAACAAGTTCACATAATTAGGAAAATGTTTTTCAAATGAAATAGAATTATCTTGTTTACTCTGCTGTATTTACATGTCTTTCATAAAGAGGTCTTTGGCAGTAAATCTAGCTGTTGTTCAGTGAGCATACCAAAATATTTCTTTGGAGTCTGAAGTTCTGCAGAGAGGGAAACATCCACACCAATTTTGCCTCTGAAAAGATATTATTACCGCTTTTTTTGTTGTTGTTGATCTAGAGACAAAAGATTAGAGAAAAATTGAATTTTATCAAAAGCAAGTTATGAATTCACATTCACAGAAACTTATCCTATAGATTTAATAAACTACAAAAAATAATGGGTTAGGGAAGGTGGAGGTGAGGGGATTAGATATCAACCAAAGGATTTGTATGCATGCATATGAGAAAAACGAATTGACATAGAGGGATTGTGCTTGGGGAAGGGGGTAACGGGGGAGAGGTCAATGGGGGCAAAAAGGAGACTCGTAATACCTTATTTTTTCTACCATTTTTAAATTTAATAAATATTTATTGTTCAGATTATTACAATTGTTCCTCCTTTTTCCTCCTATAGCTCCCCTCCACTTGGTTTCCACCCCACCCTCTGCCCTTATCCCCCCCACTGTCCTCATCCATAGGTGTACGATTTTTGTCCAGTCTCTCCCTCCACCTCCCTCACCTCTTTACCCCTGAGAATTATTAGTCCACTCCCTTTCTGTGCCCCTGATTCTATTATATTCATCAGTTTATTCTGTTCATCAGATTTTCAATTCACTTGATTTTTAGATTCATTTGTTGATAGATATGTATTTGTTGTTCATATTTTTTATCTTTACCTTTTGCTTCTTCTTCCTCTTCTTAAAGAGTACCTTTCAGCATTTCATATAATACTGGTTTGGTGCTGATGAACTCCTTTAGCTTTTTCTTATCTGTAAAGCTCTTTATCTGACTTTCAATTCTGAATGATAGCTTTGCTGGGTAGAGTAATCTTGGTTGTAGGTTCTTGCTATTCATCACTTAGAATATTTCTTGCCACTCCAGTCTGGCCTTCATAGTTTCTGTTGAGAAATCAGCTGACAATCACATGGGGGCTCCCTTGTAGGTAATTAACTGTTTTTCTCTTGCTGATTTTAATATTCTCTTTTTGTCTTTTGCTCTTGGCATTTTAATTATGATGTGTCTTGGTGTGGTCCTCTTTGGATTCCTTTTGTTTGGGGTTCTGTGTCCTTCCTGGACTTGTAAGCCTATTTCTTTCACCAGTGGCGGAAGTTTTCAGTCATTATTTCTTCAAATAGGTTTTCAGTATCTTGCTCTCTCTCTTCTTCTGGCACCCCCATAATTCTGATGTTGGTATCCTTGAAGTTGTCCCAGAGGCTCTTTATGCTATCTTCACATGTTTGGATTCTTTTTTCTTTTTCTTTTTGCAGTTTAGTGCTCTTTTCTTCTTTGTATTTCAAATCTTTGACTTAATTCTTGCATTCCTGTAGTCTGCTGTTATATATTCCTGTAGGTCTCTGTATAATATTTTTTTATTTCAGTCAGTGAATGTTTAATTTCTAATTAGTCCTTTTTCATCTCTTCTTGGGTCTCACTAAATTTTTCCATCTTTTCTAGGAAATTCTTATAACCCTAGTTTTGAACCCTATTCCAGTCGTTTGTTTTCCTCCATTTCTTTCATTTGTGATCTGTTCCTTTGTCTTCACATTTTTGCTGCTTCCCTGAGTTGGTAGAGTAGCTTTGTATGCTAGGTGTCCTATATGGTCCAGTAGCTCTGCCTCCCCAGTTACCTGAGGTGGACTCTCTTGGTGCACCCCTTTGTGGACTCTGTACAGTCTTGTTGTAGTAAAGTCTTGATTGTTGTTGTTATCACTGGGGGATGGGGGTGTGTGGAATTGACCACCAATCTAATTGATTGTGAGTATCAGCTGTATCTACGCTGGAAAAAATTCTGTGCTGGAGTCAGCCTTATGATACAAGATTGCAAAATTGCAAAAGCCTTGCATTCAGCTTGGATGGGACTGAGTCTCAGGGGTGAGCAGACAGCCTTGGCTTCCTGTCAGCCCTGCCCTATGAGGCCCCTGGGTCTCAGTGTCCCTCGGTAATCACTGCGACCCTCTTTGTGCATGCTTGCGTGCCTCCAGATCTCTGATTTTTGTGGCTCCCCTGAGTTTCCATGTCTCCAGGGACCTGTATGAGTCTGGGTTCTCAGGGTCTCACCCGAAACCAGAGTTCAGTGCAGACAGAAGAGGAGTTCAATGCAGTTGAGAGGTTCAGTCTTCTTCCCGCTAGAGAAAACCAGCAGCACAATCAGCAGTCAGTCCTCTGTGCACACACTTACACACACGCCTCCAGACCTCTGCCTTTTGCAGCTCCTTGAGTTTCCGTGTACTCCTTCCTTTTTAGTCCAGACTCACCCTTTATGAGTCTCACCCAGAACTGGGATTCAGTGCAGTCAGAACTGGGGTTCAGTGCAGTTGGGAGTTTCCATCTCCCTCCTGCTAGAGTAAGCCAGTCAAGCACTCCACTGCCCATCCTCTCCACATGAGTATCTTCGTACCTTAGCTTTTTGCAGCTCCTCTGAGTCTCTGTGAGCTCCTCTCTTTCCTTCTAGTTGTAGAATTTCCACTTAGCCAGCTTTTTTTTTTGGTTCTGGATGATGTTCATTCTGTCTTTTAGCTGTAGTTTTGAAATTGTTGTGTGAGGCAGCAGTTTAGGTGTCCACCTATGCTGCCATCTTGGTTTCTCCCTTCAGTAATACTTTAAACAATAAAGAATAAAAAGGGGTTAGAAAAGTATTTTGGAATAAAGAAATTGATAATAATTTACTGACTGGCAATCCTGGGTGAGCTCCCCTTGGGTAGAAATTCAAATGAAAGACTTAAACATTGTAAACTGTGTTTGTCACTGGAAGCTCTACAGATTCAAAACTCAAAACAAGCTGGCCCCATGTCTGCTTGCTAAGTGTTATTAGCTACTGTCCATGCAACAGCTTAGTTTGGTTGGGTTTCATTATCAAGATAAATTTTGGGGTGTTCACACCTTATAGAGAGTCTATTTTAACTCTGTTGGTAAAAAAAAAAAAAAAGGGAAAATATTTTAACAGTTGAATTGTTCTGTGTATAACAGCTTTTGAGCTTGTGCCTGAAAGTCAAGTGCATTCCAATTGATACCAAGAGATTAGTCTAGTGGTTCAGAACCAGTCTCTGCAGTCAGGCTGCTCGGATTTAAATCCTGAGTTAGGCCACTATTTATAACTAAGTGATTTGAAACAGATTACCTTCATTCTTTGGGCCTCAATTTCCTTAATGATAAAATGGGACAATAATAGTACCTATCTCAGTTGTTGAGAGCAGTATATGAGTAAACACACAGTGTTTAGAACAGTTCCTGACACATTGGAAGTAGTCAGTAATTATAAGCTCTAGTTACTAGTATCAGGTCAGGGACTTGTTAACACAACATGACAATGATGAACAATGAGAAGGACACGGTTTGGCTCTTTGGCTGGGACCATTCACACTGCAGGGATATGGGGAAAGACTATACCATTGATGTGTTGTTGTTTTTTTAATATATTTTATTAATTTTCTTTTACAGAGAGGAAGGGAGAGGGATAGAGAGTTAGAAACATCGATGAGAGAGAAACATCAATCAGCTGCCTCCTGCACACCCCCTACTGGGGATATGCCTGCAACCAAGGTACATGGCCTTGACCGGAATCGAACCTGAGACCCTTCAGTTCTCAGGACAATGCTCTATATCTACTGAGCCAAATTAATTAGAGAACCATTGATGTGTTTTCATTTTGATAAATGAAGAGCAGAGATGGCAAACCTAGGTCCTCATAAAATATCATTAAATTGATCTACCTACCCAAATTCATACCTCTTGGCATGTGAGCCAATAAAATCTGTTTAAAGTAGGTTTTTCCTTGTAGTTAAAAGCCTGCTGTCTGAGGTAAATTGTTTTTTGTTTTGTTTTGTTTTGTTTTGTTTTTCACTCTCTTATTTGGAAATCTAAAATTATTAAGATTTAACTAAATTTCATAGGACGACCTTTGAGAACTTTTCCTATTTCCCCCTTGTTTTTCTACCTTTGTCTTCATTATATTCTGTTATGCACTTTACATTCTGGTCGTAACGGGCCACTTGCTCTAATCATGTCATTGGCTTTCCCACTGTCCAGCCTATCTTTATCTTTTAATTCTACCAAAAGCCAACTCTTCCTTTAAGGTCCAGATTAAAAGATACTCTCTCTGTAATGGGTTTCCGGAATGAATGCTTCTATCTGTATTTCAGACATGTTGCTTGTCTGTGTGTGAGTTTGAATCCTCCAAGAAACAAAGCCAAGATGGGATTAAATGTGCAGCAACTTCATTAGAAGAAATATCTTTAAAAAAAAAAATGGGGAGGGAGCCAAAGGAGGCTGCATGCCCCATCAGGCTATGCCACTAACCTCCCCCCGGAGAGCCAGCTAAGAAGGAGAGAGAAGGAAGGAAAGAAACTGGATGCAATGTTTTGTTGTTGTTGTTGTTTTCCTAACCCTCATTTGAGGATATTTTTCCATTGATTTTTAGGGAGAGTGGAAAGGAGGGGGAGAGACAGAGAGAAACATCGATGTGAGACGGATACACAGATTGGATGCCCCAACCTGGGTTGAGCCTGCAACCCAGGTATGTGCCCCCTTGATCAGAATCAAACCCAGGATCCTTCAGTCTGTAGGCCAATGCTGTATTCACTGATCTAACCCAGCTAGGGTGAATGTAGTACAGTTCTAAGAAAAGTTCAACAGGATCTCAAGCCAAAGTCTTCCATCTGAGGAGTGTAGCTTCTCCCAGGAATGGCCTGCCTTAGTAGCACTGCCACTCTCAGTGGTTGGCTGGGAGAAGCCCTTAGAAAGAAGTGTCTTCAGTGTGGCTTCAGCATCAAAGCTGTGAAAATGGTTAGAGCCAATAGCTGAGGCCCTGGGTCAGTTAAACTCGAGGTGGCTGCTGGAGAATTGAGAGGGCTTTCTCATGGTCGCCATGCTCCTTATACATCACTCATTGGCCTTGCCCTAAATTCTATTTCTGATAGACATGGTTTCTTCCTTCCCGGGTTATAAACTCCTGAAGGGCAGGAACTGGGCTCATCTCTGTGTCCACTGTAGGATCCAAGCAGAGTGTTGCCATGTTCCTGAACTGAATTCAGGAATGAACTGCTTCCACCTTATGTATTAGTAACTTTTTACAAAAGTAATAGAGAAAATGCCCCTATGAAATCCATGAGGACTTGCTTCCAGAAGATGTAAAATACTATTTCATGATTGATACTTTTAAAAAAGAAAGAATTCAACCTCACTCACCTGGCTACTACACTCCTGTGCCTGCACTCAGCAGGTCTGTTCTGAAACCTCAGTGTCCATGAGGCAGTGAAGTTGAGCACTGACTGACTGATTAATAACCTATTTCTCACAAACTGAATCCCCAGAGTCAATGGATTATCAAACTTTGAGGTTAAACTTATAATTCATTCATTTATTAACTAGGAAAATCACTTTCTCTGGCACGATACACTCTGCACTATTTCTTCAACATTTATTTTTAGGGGCTAAGAGAATGGATCTTTCAGGTATATTGTTTAGATAAAAACAAGTTAATTAGTGATTCCCCAAGGGAGAAAAGACAATTACAAAAATCGGTGATTATTTGTGCTTTATTAGGCAAAGAAGAAATACTTGTAAATATAGGTATTTTGGCATATAATGAAAACACATATAGTGTTCTATGTACCATTGTTAACTTAGGGCCAATCAATTTATTTATGGTTAAGATAAAAAAAAATTGTGCTTATAAGTCAGTGTCCAGTAAGGAGCCAGAAACCCCCCAGTCATGAACCCTCCCTGGAAGGCGTGCCAGTGAATTTACTGACACGAAGCTAGTCGGAGTGACTGCAGAACCCATGGAGAAGCTGCTGCTTGGGGAGGGAAAGGTGCCATTGATCGCTCACATAGAGAGCCAGCTAAGATGTCGTGCAAACTGCCTGGGCTGGGGGAGGGGGCACGGGCTACACCTACCACTGCAAATCCTCCTGGGGCACTTTTGAATCTCATCGCAAAGACTCTACCCGGGTGGGGTGCTGCTGAAAATCACCGAAGGTGAGTCCCACTGGAGGTCCTGCATGCCGGCCCAGCATTGCAGAGGCAAGAAGGCTGCACTGCACCCTGGAACCAGAAAAGCCACCCCTACCACCTGCAGTGTCCCTCCAGCGCCCTCTACTGACGAAGTGTACTTCAGCATGGTGCCAGCTGGCAAGAGACAAATGTTCACTCTTGCAAGCAGGCAATGAAAGATGGATTTGGAGCTACAGGCAATACATTGATGGCTGGCTGTCACAATGCCTTTGTAAAAATTATTACCCCCGAATTGAAATTATATTTTCACTCATTTGTCTCTTCCAGTAGCGGCTGATATGTGTTTCAAAGATAAAAATAATCTTTGTATTTGATGTGAAGCATAGTGCCTGGCACATATTATGTTTTAACAAGCATCCATCAAAATATGGTACTGCATATATAAACATGGCATCCTGTGCTGCTAACAGGCTCAGTTGGTCTGATAAACTCTATATGTGCCCAAATTTAGTGGACATGAAGGAAAACTGTTATTTTCATTACTTGCACACAAAGAAGGAGAGTTTCAATAGCAATGATTGACACACTGCACATCTGTAGAGTCACTTTGTTTTAAAAATGGGATTTTTGTAGTCCCTTGGAATTTTGACTTGGGCTTACTGACTGCAAATACTTTTTTAAAAAATATATTTTATTGATTTTTTTTTTTACGGAGAGGAAGGAAGCAGGAGAGAGAGTTAGAAACATCGATGAGCTAAGACTGGTTTGGCTCAGTGGATAGAGTGTCGGCTTGTGGACTGAAAGGTCCCAGGTTCGATTCCAGTTGGGGGCATGTACCTTGTTTGCGGGCACATCTCCCCTGTGGGGCGTGCAGGAGGTGGCTGATCAATGTCTCTCTCTCTCATTGATGTTTCTGACGTTCTGTCTCTCTCCCTTCCTCTCTGTAAAAAATCAATAAAATATATTTATATATAAAAAAAAGAAACATCCATGAGAGGGAAACATTGATCAGCTGCTTCCTGCACACTCCCTATTGGGGATGTGCCTGCAACCAAGGTACATGCCCTTAACCGGAATTGAAGTTGGGACCTTTTAGACTACAGCCAACGCTCTGTTCACTGAGCCAAGCCGGTTAGGGCTGACTGCAAATACTTGATGAATCACTGTAGGGGGTAATCCTCTCATCCTTTTAGAGGTAGTTCTTTCTGCCCAGAAATTTATTGAAAAATGAGGAACGCAAATGAGTGAGATCATGCTCAATCATGTGTGGATAATAAAGAACATTATAAACTGATGGAAAAAAAAAAGATAGATACAGAGGCAGTAAAGCATCAAACAGACTGTCAAATTACAGCAGGAAGGTTAAGGAGAGGTGGGGTAGATAAGAGATCAACTAAAGGAATTGTATACATGCATATAAGCATAACCAATGAACATAAGACACTGGGGGGTTAGGGTATGCCTGGGAGGGCGGGCAATGAGAAGATATGTAACACACTAATAAAAAATTAAAAAAAAGAAAAATGAGGAATGCGATCTACTGGTAAGCTAAATGATGTCCACTTCACATGGCTTTTAGTAAAATGAAAAAAAATAAAACTATTCAAATATATAAAAAAGTTACTGTGCTTAAGTTCTCATCAGCAAGATCTATTTGTTGTGATATTCTGATTAAAGGACTGAATTTCATCTTATGTTTGAGATTTTATCTGCACTGAATGAGTCTGGGAGTTTAATAGAGAGATGAATTAACTTAGTCAATGTCAAGTTTTGATCAGTGCTTAAAGTAGAATAAGAACAAAGTATACTTAAGGTATAAGCATAGTAACTACCACAGTGAGATCCAAAAATACAGTGGCTCATAAAAGATAAAAATCAATTTGTTTCTCAAGTTACAGACATAAGGTAGCCTCTGCTCCATAGAGCATCGGTTCTCAACCTTTTTTAATGCTGTGACCTTTTAATACAGTTCCTCATGTTGTGGTGACCCCCAACCATAAAATTATTTTTGTTGCTACTTCCTAACTGTAATTTTGCTACTGTTATGAATCATAATGTAAATATCTGTGTTTTCTGATGGTCTTAGGCTCTACAGCAGCAGTTCTCAACTTGTGGGTCAAGATCCACAGGTTGAAAACTGCTAGCAAGGTCGCCTAAGACCATCAGAAAACATATATTTACATTATGATTCATTAACAGTAGCAAAATTACAGTTAGGAAGTAGCAACGAAAATAATTTTATGGTTGGGGGTCACCACAACATGAGGAACTGTATTAAAAGGTCACAGCATTAAAAAAGGTTGAGAACCACTGCCATAGAGTCTTACAGGGATTGTGGTACCTTTTCTCTCATTGCTTGGCCATTCATTATGGTGTCTTCTTGTCCCCATGATAGAAGATGGCTCACTAACAAAATTCACTCCACACTCTGCTTTAATATTGGCTTATAGGGAAGAAACAGCAACTTTACTCATTAGTCTGTCCAAAGGATCATCTTTTGTTAATCATCTGTCCAAAGTGAGTGTCTTTATCCAATTCAATGATAAAACAAGCACATCTTCATTTTCCCAGGGTGGTTACCTTTTAAAATTTGAACAAAGACACTCTATACTCATTGCCTTGAGCAGTACCTCTCCGTTATAGCCCACATAAAAGAGGAGACAGAGAAAAGAGAGAATAAGTAATTCTCTTTGAAGGAAATGATGTGCCCTTGGCCAGAATCAAACCCAAGATCCTTTGGTCTGCAGGTCAACACTCTCACCACTGAACCAAACCAGTTAAGCGCAAGATAAAACTTTTAGACTAAATGTTTACTGATTGCTGACATCAGTCACCATTCTCTACAGGATTTTAACAGAACCAGTGCCTTATAACTATGTGTCCAGTGCACTATTCATACACCTTGAAAGGAACTATGGTCCATGAGGCTTTGGTGGGCACAGGGAGGGAGTCTCAGCCCATCTTCCTTGCCCTTGCTGGGCCCCTCCCATCATGGCCTCTGGTCCCCTGTCTGCTGGCAGCCCCTCTCCCACCACCACCGCTGCCACATGCTGACAGTGCAGAGTGATTGGGGTCAGCACCAAGAGTGGGGCCAGTGCCATCAGTGAGTGCAAACAGCAGCTGCTGCCCTGGTCGCCCCTCAGGAGCAGGGAGTGGTGGAGAAGTCATGAGGGGCAATCGAGTTGGCAGCCACTGCTCGCACCACTGACAGTGCTGAGCAATTGGGGCTATTGACAGGCACCGGCAGCAGATGAGAGTGCCCGGTGGAACCACAGCATTCAAGAGCAAAGAATTTTCAGCAAACATCAGAGACTCACCCTAATGACAGCAACTGGTGCTGTGCCTTGGTCTGGTGCCCCCATCCACTATCCCACCGAGGCCAATGCCCATAATGTTCTGAGTTCTGTGGACTGCTGCCATCACCCTTCATGTTTTGCACACAGCCCCTGGTGATCATCAGCACACATCATAGCATCCGGTTGTTTGGCTGTTCTGCTGTTTGGTCTATTTGCGTTTAAGGTTTTATATATATAAATATTCAAAATGTCCATGATATAATTCAAAATTTTAAAAGCACCAAAAAAAATCCAAACAATATAACACTGAGTTGACTAGATGTTGGAATTATTAAAGACTAACAACTAGGAATAAAAAAAGACTGGAATAGTGATTTCTCTAACAATGTGGATGAATCTCAATTGTACATGGGTACATTCCATGTGATTTTATTTATAGGGCAGTCTAGAAGAGACAAAACTATAGGGATGCTAAACACATCAGTGGTCACCATTGGTCAGGAGTATGGAAAGTCACTGACTACAAAAGAGGAGCACAATGGAAGTTTTTGAGAAATGGAACTATTCTGAATATTGACGGTGGCTTGACTATATAATTCCATGCATTTGTCAAAAATTAGAGCTGTACAGTAAACAGTGAGTTTTATCTTCCCAGGAATTTGTGTATGGTAATCATCTGTGATCTGATTTGAGGTATGCCAGGATTATAACTAGTCTAAAACCAACATTTATGTTAATTTATTGGTATGTAGTTCCCACAGATGGCATTTCAAACCTTAAACTTATGTGTTCATAAGTTTACAAGAAATTATTATTTCTCAACTAGAGCCGTGGCTGAGACCAAGTTTTCCTTGACAATTATGTGTGTTCAGAACAGATAATGTTTAGTCTGCCCTTGCCCATATGTGTATATAATTTCTACCTCCTTATCTTTCTGTAGGCCTAATTCCCTATTTCAGCATGGATTTATACTCCAGTGGCCTCTAAGCCTCTATTTTATTAAGAGTCACATATTCCTCTAAAAAAGCTGAAGCATCAAACCACACTCATTTTGTGTTCAGTTACTTTCATATTTTTGTTCTCTGGAGATTTCTCTCACTTTTTTTGTGAGTCTAGTTATATATGCTAAAATGATGTTGGCTGCATTTTATTAATCACAGCCCTATTTTCAGAAAAACATTTTTAGATGATTTTTAGAATACATTAATTTGCCCACATCTTTACAAACTCTTCAAGATGTTTTGATATTAATTTTGAAGGTATTTAAATAGCTTCATGAGCAATAAATGACTCATATGAAAAGACTAACAGGCTAGTATTAGGTTAATAAACAACGTAGTGATCCAGAATTTTTACAACAAATACCTTTTAAAAAAGCAAATGATTAGGATGGAATAATTGTGTGAAAAGCTTGAATTCCTCTCAGGCAAAATATTTTATTAAGAGGTTCTAATTCTAGCAAGAAAATTGGCAAAAAAAAAAGTAAAGATCTAGTGTACAAATTAATGGCCCCGAATGTTTGCTGTTCAGTTCTTAGAGACATAAAAATGATTTAGCTCAATGTTGGCAGGGATGCAAGGAAATGAGTAAGTGCTTTTGTAGTTGATGGTATTATAAATGGGCGTCATTTTCTAAAGAGTAAGAAGGCGATATGTAACAAGATCTTAAAAATGTATTTACATCATTTGACAAAAGAATGGTACTTCTAATTATATAGCTTTCTTCTATGTTCATTCTTTCACGTCTTTCTTTTTTGTTGTTATTGTTGTTCATTGACCAACAGTGTTCGAGCCAATTATATACCAAGTATTATGATTATCGAGTGAATAAAAAGTAATCTAGACAGGAGCCTTTCTCTTTAGAAATCATAGGCTTAGTTATCGAACAGGTTTCCTCTCCTATGTTGATACTCCTACCTTGTCCCCCAAAAAGATACAGTATCTACAAAGACACTAAAAACTCGATAACTTACAAAAGCAAAAAATCTTTTTTCACATAAGCTCCTCTAATATCAATACAAAGGAATACAATAATATGACATGAAAAATGAATATGTGGAATTCTATTTCTTCCATGAAGGCGTAAAGCAGTCAAAATGAACTTTTAGTCATAAACATCTAAAGAGTTGAAAATTATAGGGGAAGACTTTTTTAAATATTGGAGAACTGCCAGCAAAGAAATAAATTCATAAGTGATAAAATTAATGTTAGATTACACAAGGGTAGAAAAAAGTAGGTTTACAGTTGTGAGTATGCAAAATATAGTTAATAAAGCTATTGTAATAATATCCTGCGTGACTTCCTCCAGTTGAACTAATGTAAGCCTACTTTTGCCCACCCCTATACATCTATTATAAATATTATGTGTTCAAATATTTTTTAAAAAGTAGGATCATGATGAGAGAAATTGAAAGTGTAAGAAAAACAATATAATCCCTAGATATAGAAAACACAATATTTGGCTCTGGCCAGGTACTTGGTTGGAGCATCGTTCCCATATGCCAAGATTTCAAGTTTTAAAATGTTTTTAAAGTTTTTTCTAATGTGAGTGAAATGAGATAATTATTTTAAAAGGCATTGTGTAGCTGAAATGTAAATAAAGCATTGGGTAGTCATGATAAATAGAATACTATAGCATAAGAAAATAACAACCTATGTTTCCTTGCTCTGTTTTGAAAGACAAATTGACCCCCAAACTGGAGTGAACTACGGTCCTATGTCGAGAATTTGCCTGCGTCTAAGCACGGAATTCTAGAGATGAAGTTTTTAAGTGTCTTTTGTCCTTTCTGTCTAATGTCCTGTGTAATGTCAGGGAAGGAGAGTGGATTTCACAAAGGCACCAGAGGCACATTCCCTTCAGGCCCTTGAAAACTATAACCTAGAATGTAACTTGCAAACAAAGCATAAAAATACTGACTCGAGGTGACTCAAAGTTTTCAGTAATTAAGAGAAGTCCCATTTAAAAAAATAACAAACTGGTATATTTGTTTTGCACATTTTATTGGTGTTACCTTTTTAGGTGTGAATCCATTGGGTTGTATGTAATATTAATTATTGTTGTTGTTGTTGTTATTACTGAAACCACCCTTGTGAAGTTTGCACTGAGACCAATGCTTTCCAAACTCTCCCTCGTCAGCTGTTTGAATCTGCAGTGGAGATACAACAGGTAGGAATGGAAACACAGTGAGTCATTTCAGACACAGATATCCATGCGTTCCTGCTAAAATATATTACTGGTAGCTATTTCAAGAAGCATATATCTCCTCTCATAAATATTTTCCAGATGTGTTCCTCTTGGTTGCAATCTAAAAATATGCCCGTTTCCAAAAAGTGTGCAGGGGTAACATCTTAACTAAAAAATGATATACTACTGCCAATTATCGAAAGCCTAAAATGTAAACCAGGCTACAGGTATGGTCCGTAACTATGACAACATCCCTACAAAGTATATCACGGCCCTCCTTGCTGCAGAAAACAAATACCTAATCCATTCTGCACTTTGAATCTTAGTACACTCTCTTCTCCCATCTAACAAACTTGCTGTTCGTTCTGCAACTCTGTCCTTGCTTCTCCATCAGCTTCATCTCCCCTGACTCAGAACTTTGGCACAGCTCTGTTTCGTGGTGTCATGATTTTGTTTTGACTTACTCATAGACTCTCCTCACAGCTACCTGCCCTTCCCCCCCAACCCATGGTTCAGGCTAGCCCTTCGTGGCATTTTGCTAACCACAAGCGCCGTATGTTTATTCAATAAACTGGAGGACCAGTCTAGCAACTGCATAAGAAGCAGGCAGACCACTCCTCCATCCCACGCAGCTGGACAGCTGACTCACCCTCCTGGAGAAAAGTCTGGGGGCTTGTTCTCTCCAAGAACAGTTCTGGGCTGGGAGACACCCAGCACCGCTGAGAGGCAGGGTAACAGAGAATGGCAGTCACTGTTTCCTTCAGCCTTTGGGGACAGTAGAGTAACTTTCTTGGACATACAAATTCTTTCTTTAGAAAAAAAAACACATTTATTTTCTTATCTGAGGTTATGTCAGGGAGAATGGATGGAGCTTATTGGTCAAATAGAGAATTGATGGAGCTTATTAGTCAAGGATGGAGAGCAGAGAAGTAAATTTTACATCAGGAATAACGAAAATAGGTATCTATCAGGCAATGGTCAGTTTATTGGATGAGTCACCAACTTCTTTAATCTTCATAACCACTGTAGAAAGTCGTTTTATTGAACCCATTTTACAGCTGAAGAAACCAAGACTCAAAGAACTAATAATTTGCCCCAAATCTTTCAGCAGGAAATGGCAGACAGACTGCTGCATCCTAACAGAAAAAGCATGGTTTCTGGCATAGCAGAGACCCAGGCACTCAAGCTCTCGTCACTTTGTGTGGCTGCTGAGCATACCTCTGGGGAAATCTTAAGGAGACAGTCATGGCCGGCTCATGCCAGAGGAACGGGGTTTCCCACCATCGTCTTCCTGGACTTGGGCAAGAAAGGCTTCTGCCCTGGGGCTTGCCCTTCCTGAGGCCTCGCCTATCACGACATTCATCCGCACTTCAGTCACTTTCGACCCATGCAGCGCTCCGTGCTGACATGTCAGAGCCTGTAATCCTAAGCATGTGCTTTGGGGAGTGACACTTTTCACCTCGGGGAAACACTTTATATCTCCTTTCCTGTATCTTCTCTGTGCACGCTGGCCACCACTGAATGTCAGCACGGTTCGGGGGTTGTCACTGACACTGCTTCTGAGGGCAGGGAGGATGCTGAATGTGTCCTCGTGGGCACTTAGGAGACAGGAAAGGCAAATTAACCCATTTGTTAAATCCCCCCTCGCAGATAAGGCGATTGCGTTTGCCTCTTACGTAATGAGGTGGTATTAAAGCAGCCAGGCTCTTGCTCTCCTAGTCTACATTCATTGTTGCACATGGTACCGTGGGAACATTTTGCAGTGTTCAGCGGTTTATATTACTCTGACATTTGTTTGTGTATATAAATATGTCTATGTAAACATAAATATAGATAAAACATGATTAAAGCATAATCTAAGTTTTTTAAAAGATGACTAGGTGGATATTAAAATGCTAAAATTGCGAACAATTTTTTTTTTGTGAGAGTATTTAATACAATTGTATTAATTCTCCCCCAAATAAATAATTTTAGATTCATTTATGTAATTTACTTTACAAATTTGTGTTAATCATTACAATTTTTGTTTTGTATTTTTATTTTTATGTATCTTTGAATATTTTAGAAAATAACATGTTTGAAAGCATATAAACAATTTTAACTTAGATTTTTAATGAAAACACAGTCAAACTGAATTCACTTTGAACATAATTGCATTTTATTTTTTTTTTCCAAAAAAATATTTTTATTGATTTCAAAGAGGAAGGGAGAGAGAGAAAATCCAATGATGAGAAAGAATTATTGACTGGCTACCTCCTGCATGCCCCTTCACACTCCACACTGGGGATTAAGCCCTGCAATCAGAAATCGAACCATGATTTCCTGGTTCATAGGTCGATGTTCAACCACTGAGCACCCAGGTTGGGCACATTTTATTTCTTAATCTTTTAGATTAGTGAGAATTAATTCATGTTGAGATCATACTAGAAATAGAAAGTACAAAAGTAGAGTTCAAGGAGAAGACCTGAGAAGCATAAAGAAATAGAAAATGTTCAAAGGCGGGTTGCTTAAGTTTTTAAGAACTAAAAACAATAAAAGTGGAATTTGTACTGAATGTGACGCACATAAAATTTGCAAACAGGACATTATAAATTCTTTATTAAATGCAGATTTATTTACTGATCAAAACAATGAAAATGAACTAATGTTATTTTTTAAAATATATTTTATTGATATTTTTACAGAGAGGAAGGGAAAGGAATAGAGAGTTAGAAACATCGATGAGAGAGAAACATTGATCAGCTGCCTCTTGCACACTCCTTACTGGGTATGTGCCCAAAACCAAGGTACATGCCCTTGACCAGAATTGAACTTGGGACCCTTCAGTTTGCAGGACAACACTCTATTCACTGAGCCAAACCAGTTAGGGGTAATGTTATTTTTATTAGACCCACAACTTGAACAAATCAAATGAAATCCCAATGGAGATTTAAGAAATTATTGTAAGATATTATGAAAATCACTTTATAAATTATAGAAATTTAGAAGATGAAAATGAAATACTTCATAAATTTATCTTTAATAACGTTTACATTTTGTAAAATTTTAAATTCCCACATATAAATGTTGCAAATTGTATTAACAATTTCATTTGCTATTCTTCAGTTGATCAGTTTCTCCAAATTTAAATTTATTAAAAATAGTCTAAGAGTCCTAGCCGGTTTGGCTCAGTGGATAGAGCGTCAGCCTGCAGACTGAAGGGTCCTGGGTTCAATTCAGGTCAAGGGCATGTACCTTGATTGTGGGCACATCCCTAGTGGGAGATGTGCAGGAGGTAGCTGATTGGTGTTTCTCTCTCATCAATGTTTCTAACTCTCTGTCCTTCTCCCTTCCTTTCTGTAAAAAAATTGATAAAATATATTAAAAAAAAATAATTAAAAAATAAAATATAAAAATAGTCTAAGAACTACAGTGACTTGATGTGGAATTACTGTAACTAGGATAAAAATTATGAGAAAAATCTTGATTTTTAACAACATGATTAGTATTTTCTTTACTGAAATGAAAACAAATAAATTATATGGAATAATTATATAATAACCCATGAATTATGGACTTTTCATTTTTTTTTTACTCATTCAAACATCACTAGCAATCACTAAAGCATTCAAACTTGTGAAATAATAATGAAATTATATTTTTTAAATCTTCTCTTTCTGTTATATTTGACATAATCATGTTTAATATATTTTTAAGACTATTTATTGTTTTTAAAATATTTATTGTTATAAAGATAGGAGATGAACATATTTTATTTGTTTGATAGCTTGATTATAATGTTTACATGTTTAGTAGTTATCAATGGACTAGTTGTTAAATCAACCAATTAACCTGATCACATATGAATTCATTAATTTAACCAAGGGATTCTGGAGAAATACCTTATAGCCAACCTTACTACCACACAGGGATCATTTGAAAAGCAACAATGCAAGGCATTTAAGGGTAAAAGAAATCAGAAAAAAAAGGATGTGTGTAAGACAATTCCTAAATCACTGTTTCATGTCAGAACCTTTATGAAACATTGAATAGAGTGGATAGAACGAGCAATTTTCACCCAAAAAAGGTTTGGGCAAATTATTTTTAGTTTCAATCAAATCTGGAGCAGCAATGAGTTGCTTATTTATATTTGTTATTATTTTCCCTAAAAAATGAGTAGTGCTGGTACATGGGAGCAATTGCAATAAAGCACTTTAGATATGACTTAGTGGTATCATCTTCTCATTGAAAAATACCCCAACTTCATCCTATCTGTAATGGAAATAGATTATTTATTTAGTGCATATAATGGAAAAAAATTACGGCTGTCAGAAATGATAGCCTAGACTACTTTTATAAAGCATTTTCTTAAAGCTGTAAATCACCAGTGTTAGCGCAATCTCATAAATTTCCTCCTCATTCCTACTCCATTCTCCCTGTTTACATTTCCCCTCCTGTATTTCTTTTTCTTGTCCTCCTTATAAGTGTTTATACATACTGTCATTTTGAGTAATGCTTCTCATTAAAATTTAAAAATTTTTTTTCATAATTTGAACCTATTAAGCCTCGAAAATTTGGGCCCTTTGTGATGTAGTAATTTCTGTTTGGATTTACAACATGTTAAGAAAAAAATAATACTTTTAGTTTTGACATTTGAGAAAGTTTTTACCGGTATTAAAACATATGTGATTGTCCTTATTAGGATTTTTACTTTAACATGAAAAATAGAAGCAAGAAAATGAAAATAGCAGTAACAGTTGAGAGCACTGAGGTAAAATAGATCTGAATTTAATCTGAGTTCTTCCTTTACCAGCCGTGTGACATTGAACAGCTGGCTTAACCTTCATGAGCCTGAATTTTCTCATCTGCCAAGGGGGTATAATAATGTTCCTGTCTCATCGAGACGTGAAAATTAAACAAAATTATCTGTGTAAAGTGATCAGAATTGTGTTAGACATTTGGACATTATTATTGATTCTGCTGTGAATATAATTATTATTTATTACTCTTAACTGCCTCTGACCTTCTTTTATACAACAAAGTAATACATACTCACAATGGAAAATGTAGATGGTAGAAAAGCATAAAATAAAGAGTTTTCTTTTCTAGCCTTTGCCATCCCTCTCTATTCCTAGTTTATCATGTGTCCTGTCCAAAAATTAGTTTGGGAACCAGCACATATACATTCTGAAACTACAGTAAGATATTAGACTTTGTAGCCTGTCTTGAACTTGTGTCACATAAGAATTTGTCTTGAATGTCTTTCTCTGTACACACCTATACATCACCCTCGTTTCTCTAATAACTGTGTCATGTTCTCTTGAACAAATGCTATAAGTCATATGACTGATCACCTTTTGTAGCTTTTGTCTTTCCAATTATGTCTGTAAGGAAAAGTCCTGGCAGTAGAATTTCTAAATTAAAGTATATGTGTTTTCAACTTTGATATATTTTGCCAAATTACCCTTCCTGAATGTTTACACTAATCTACGTTAGTGGTATTTTGTGCATTTGGATATGGTCCTTAAAATTATGTATATAAATAAATGGAAGTAGTTTTTTTTTTTTTTAAATTAACTAGGTCTGTGATTTTATGTTTTAGTAAGGTCCATGACACTTCTGGATAATTTTTTTTTAAAATGTGGATTTCCATCTTTCTGACAATGTGCAGTCAAGAAAATGCACATGTTCACATATGTTTAGAGGAAGCCCCTCTTTGGGAGGCTGAACAATGGTCCCCAAAGATTCCCACATGATTTTATATTTTGATTTATTGATTTTACTTATTTATGCATTCATTGATTGATTCTCTTATGTGTTCTGACTAGGGATTGAACTCACAATGTTGGTATAGTGAGATCATGCTGAAACCAACTGAACTACCCCCATTCAGGGCCTCATCCTTGATTTTAGCCAAGTGAGATTTGTCTCAGACTTCAGACCTCCAGAACCAACATAATGAATTTGTGTGGTTATAAGCCACCAAATTTATGATAATTTGTTACAGCAGAAGTAGGGAACTAATACGTCATTCATGTAGCCCTAAATAGGATTCAATTATGTGCACACATGCTCTGTATTGTACTATATGAGAGCATAGCTTTAGAAAACAAACTAAAAAAATAATTTCATATACAAAGCAGTAAAACTGAGCTGGCTGCTCCATTCTCCGAGTGGGTACTAGAATAAAGAAAACTCTAAAAGAAACAGCTAAGGTAAATAATGCATAACACTTGGAAAAATTGTAACTTTATTTTCCTATATTAAAAATGTGAAATATCCCCGGCCAGCATGGCTCCATGGTTGAGTTTAGACCTAAGAACCAGGAGGTCACAGTTTGATTCCCAGTCAGGGCACATGCCTGGGTTGTGGGCTCGATCCCTTGTGTGGGGCATGCAGGAGGCAGCCAATCAATAATTCTCTCTCATCATTGACATTTCTATTTCTCTCTCCCTCTCCCTTTCCTCTCTGAAATCAATAAAAATATTTTTTTAAATGTGAAATATTCACAAACTTTTACATTTTTTATGAAGCCCTTTTCTGTAGTAGAAATTTTCTTTTGATGAATTACATGTCTCCATATGAGCCAGATTGTATTTCCTTCCTTTTCTGACATTTTTACCACAGCTATATCTATGGATGCTGTTGTTATAGATTTATTTACCTGGCAATTCAAGTTTTTAAAGTCTGTGGAACAACAACCTTAGAAAGTGCCTTTGTTTTACCTTAGGATGTTTGTCATAAAACTTTCTATCTCACAGTATATATTGTCACTTCTATATGATATCTCTATAGCTCTAGAGTGGTACCAGACAGTTTTTGAATTTATCAATTCAACTACTAAGGTAAATCAATTGAAAAAAAAATCCCATCAAATTTTAGATAAGAGTCTAATTTTTAGACTGTAGCTGTAACAATATTACACACACACACTGAGTGACAAAATTATTATGATCTCTGAATACATAATAGTCTGGCCACTCAGTGTACTTATGTGTAAGGGAAAGCTTACAAATCTTGATATGTCAAGGGACTAGGAGATAGTGGGCCCCAGCCTCTGGCTAGTAAGTCCTCTTCTTCTTTCTAACTATCCACGATGCAGTTCTTATACATGGAAAAAGCTTATTTTAACATTCCAATTCTGTGGCCAGTCTACACTGAGTGGCCAGATTATTATGCATTCAGAGATCATAATAATCTGGTGACTCGGTACACACACACACACACATATGTACTAGAGGCCTGGTGTGCAGATTAGTGGACAGGTGGGGTCCCTTCCTTGGCCTGGCCTGCAGGGATTGAGCCAAAACTGGTTCTCCAACATTCCTGAGGGGTCCCAGATTGTGAGAGGATGGTTCTTGGGTGATGCACCCCAGAATCAGGCTCCTTCCTCTCTGGTTCTGTGTGTATCACTGGAGAATCACAGCTGCCAAGTCACCGTAGCTTGGCAGCTCCTGCGTTGAGCTTCTGCCTGCTGGTGGTCAATGTGCATCATAACTACCGGTCAGATGGTTGCGTAGGCTTTTATAGATATAGCTGGAGATCACTATAAGCAAAAGTAGAGATACTGTTTATTCATTTGGAAAATCTTTAAATTAACATTAAGGAGATATGTAAATTGATTTACATTACAATATAACATGGTATAATAACTTTAAAGCATATGTAGGAAAAGATTATGCAGACATAAAAATATTACTTTTTTAAAAATATACAAAATATGCATCAAAATAGCAGATAGGATTCTACCAACTTAATTCTATGTGAGACACTAGAAAGTAAATTAAATGAGAAGTTTATGTATACTTTTAGGCAGTAAAAAACTAAAGTAAATATTTATTTGATATGTCAGATACACACTATTTTTAAGCTAAAACATGCAACCTAACTATTTTTAAGTGGTGTCATCAAATAATGATCATCACTTTAATGAGTAAAAAAGAAAACAGATTATTTTTGTGATCAGGACAAAAAACAATAAAGAGAAGGATTAACACAATAATAATTACCAGAGCAGATGGATGCCTAATCCTGAAAGTAAACATGATAATTAAGCTACATACAATGTGAAGAGATATTAAGGTCTTCTGAGTCTGGAGAGGTTGTTATTCTAATTTGCCAGTGCAACTTAATTCTCATTATATTAAAAAGTATTTAATCAACCAAATATTTTTTAGTTACCCTTTATTTAGCAGTTTTAGTGTTTCTGTACATTTCTTCCATGTGTGTGAACTTCCATAGGGACAGACTTTGTCATCACTATATTCATGATCTGTTCAATATTTGCTTTTTTCATAGAGCAGGATAGAGTTTTGTTGTATCTCTAACAAGACACGTGTTTTCTGAGTGCTATCAGTAGGTGTTATTGGAGAATGAAAGATCATGATGCTGACCCTTTTAGAGCTACCTTATGTTGCCTTCTTTTAAGATGAAAATAATCTTTATTAGTAATTGGAATTTGTAGTTCTTAGACTGATATTGATGAGTTACATATTTTTATACATCTAGGACCAAACATTTTGGAGGAAATTAACAGAAAGAATGAGAATAATGGATGGAAGACAAACATTTGTGTGAATAAGTAAATGTGAGGAAGAAGCAAGGGACACAGTCATTATTTTCATACTTGCATATCCGTGAGAAACTTAAATTACCTCATCAGTAACTGATTCACACAAAATCATCTTTGGAATGTCACTTGGAATACATATAATTAGCATGACATTTCTTAGTAGTTATCTTTATGAAAGAAGTAGATGTTAGGGTTAAAAGAGTCATCTAGGAAAAACATTCTAGAGCTGCTTTTGTTTAATTTCTAACTGTTTTCCCAAAAGTTTGCGTGTATAAGTATGTGCGTATGCCTGCCTGTGTATGTGTGTTTTGACCCGTGGGGGGGGGGGCGAGCAGGGGGGGGAGGGGAAAGGATGCGTGTTACGTTTCTGTCCTTTTTCTCATGCTTATATTTTAGTTGCAACCATTGTATTCATGTCTATTGTATCAGGAGATATTTAAACTATATTAAAAAGCGGTAAATATTTAAGATACATATAAATTTAACTCACCTCAGTTGTAATTCCAATCCTACAAACATTTATTGAAAACAATGAAATGAAAAACATAGAATTGGCAGTACAGAGCGATACAACCTAAAAACATCTGTGGTCCCAAGCACTTAGATCTTGCTATAGTTTTGATCTGCCTTCTCCTACTCAAAGTAGCAACGTGAACCAGCAACACAGGCAGGAATTGCTAGAAATACAGACTTGCAGGGTCCACACATCTCTTCTAAACCAAAATCAGCACTGTACCAAGATCTCCAGGTGATTCAAATGCACATTAAATTTTGAGAAGCACTGTGTTAGAAGATCATAAAGAAAGAAATAGACACTGTTTTTTTTTAAAGGCAATAATTTCGTAAGTAATGTTCCAACATAGAAATGAATACTGTGGGATAATAATACAATCTAACTTGGCTACAGGGATTTGCTATAGTTTTGATCTGCCTTCTCCTGTGTTATATTTTCCATATGATACATTTGCATTTTCTAAGGTGTGGTCAAATATGTTTGAGAAACCACACATAAGGTATGCTGCTGCTTAGAGAGGACTCGTTCACAATAGTAAAGAGAAGTCTTGAAATAATAAGTCTCTTTCACTTAAATTCAGGGTTCCACAAACATACTTAAAGATGCAATTTTTGCCTACTTTTGTAGCTCAATGGTTGACCATTGACCCATGAACTAGGAGGTCATGGTTTGAGTCCCAGTCTGCTGGTTGTGCAGTTTGCCGCCGATCAATGATTCTCTCTCATCATTGACGTTCCTACCTCTGTCTCCCTCTTTGAAATCAATAAAAAAATTTAGAAACAAATGCAACTTTTATTTTCCTTGCATGGCACTATTAACATCTTTCAGAACTAATATTCTTCAGAACACACTTTGAGAAAACACTGCATTTATGAGTTTGCAACATTTTGCTCATAAATTCTTTACTAGAATTCTTCTGCTCTCCATGAACTCTTTTTTTTTCTTTTCATAGTTATAAAGTATCTTGAATAAATTCCACTTTGAATACAGGTATGAACAAATACATTTTAGCTCTCACATAATGTATATGGAAAGTCTGAGGCAAATTAATTCAGCTGTTTTGTTAAAAATCATCCAGGTATGGATAGATAAAGTTGTCTTTGAACAAACTGTGCTAAAATCTGGCCTACACATATCATTGAAATTAAGCCAGATCCTGCAAGTAATGAAAGGGAAGTTTTGGTTAACTACCAATAATGAATTATTCATCGGGGACATTATGAATAAGAACAATTGTCATGACTAAGAGAATATGCCTGAAACTGACATAGCGTTTGAAACAGAATAGTTTATAGATTCAACTAAGAGAGAGTGGGTATATATTCTGGGCTAGTAAATTGTTGAAATTCAAAACTACCTTCAGGGAATAATAGGTGCATGGTTGTGTCAAATTCATAGTAAAGCACTCTTCAAACTCAGAAATTTAAAGGCAATGAAGTCAAAGCACATGCCAACGAATTCTCAATTCTTCTTTTAGCTCTTCAGACCTGCCTCTTGTTTGTGCTGTTGGCATTTAAAAATATTTTATAAGGTGTTTTCTCTCTAATTATAAAAAGAAAACATACTAGTAACTTGGAAAATATGTTTACTTACTTTTTCCCAATTTTTTTTTATTATATGAATGTATTTGTTGAAATAATTTAAATCCAAATACAACTGTTGAATTTGCATTGAGTTATCACTACCATTCATGTTTTGAATAGAATGTCAAGGTATAACAATTGACATTGTTTCAAACTGTAAACTGTTATTCAATTCTAAATGGTCAGTTGTATTAGAGCTCTGACAATTAACTGTGAACTGCATTTATCTCTAAGAAGCCCCAAATCAATAATGATAAGTCTGTTTCCAAATAGACATTATTGAAACCCTGGTCCAGACTTAATAGATGCACAATGACATGTTAATTTAAAAAAAAAAGTCAATAAGCTTTGATTGACTAAGGACTACTGAGAAAAAATAAATAAACATATATATACATACAAAAAAACCCAGCAGCAAACAAAATAAACACTTTCATATTCACACATAAATAGACAACATTCCCACTGGACAACTCTTAAAAACAAATAGCAGACATCCTTAGGCAACATCTTTTCTTATACAGAAAAGCAAATATCAGTAGATTCACCACAGAAGAGTGATGGCAATGGTAGAAATTAGAGTCACGTTCAGTCCTAATTCTACAAACCAAAAAGATCATCAAAGTGCTTTTCAATAGCTTAAGAAAGATTTTACGTAATACTTTTGATCAGATGCTGGCTTGTTTAGTGTATGTCGAACAAAATTAAAAGCATAAGTTACCATCGTTATCACAGCTTAAAAGAACCCAAACAAGTTGCAACATAAAAGAAAACTAACAAATGCCGCCTTTGTATAAAAGTAGAACAAGACAAAATAAAAACCAAAAAACCTTATCATCATAGCAGGGAGGGGAAAGTGGGTCTTTGAATCAAACCATAATATTTTTCAGGCATGTTAGAAAAATTTCCCCTTATCTAGTTGCTAGTGTGATGCGGGTATAAAATAACCAGCAACACAAGGTCACTGATTTTTCTCTGTAGCCGCTATTATTTCGTGTGCCAACAACCTTAATCTTCCTGTTCTTAAGCTTTTTATTAACATCTCAACAAGCACATTCACTCAAGCTGAGCTATATTCATACCCGATGAAATACCAATAGCAAGAGCACACGAGGGCTTCCTGTTTCTGTATATTGCCATTGATGCTTTGTCACTAAATGTGTAGGAAACACTGCGATCAAGCAGCCAAGCCAGTTATTCTTAACATCTTTACAGTAAAGACCCACTTTATTGTCTGACGCAAACCCTATTTTTAGGTAACTTTTTCCACCTTACATTTGGCCATGCCTTTCATATTAATAAACTTACTTTTTGTCTGTATAGCAATCCCATTGTGTAATATAGAATCTTGTCTTTCCTTTTTTAAAAAAATATATATTTTATTAATTTTTTACAGAGAGGAAGGGAGAGGGATAGAAAATCAGAAACATTGATGAGAGAGACATCGATCAGCTGCCTCCTGCACGCCCCCTACTGGAGTTGTGCCCGCAAGGAATCGAACCTGGGATCTTTCAGTTCACAGGCCAATGCTCTATCCACTGAGCCAAACCGGTCCCGGCAGAATCTTGTCTTTCTTAATACACTGTTATTGATTTCAGAGAGGGAGAGGGAGAGGGAGAGGGAGAGAGAGATCAATGATGAAAGAGAATCATTGATTGGCTGCCTCCTGTATATACCCTAGTGGGGATCGAACTTGCAACCTGGCATGGGCCCTTGACCAGAAGTGAACCTGGGATCCTTCAGTTCTCAGGCGGATGCTCTATCCACTGAGCCAAACCGGCTAGGGCTGTAATGTAGAATCTTAACAGATATTTCTAAATGGGTAATATTAGTTGTCATACATTGCTGTTAAATAGGAATTCTGAAAAATGAAGTTATCCTGAGAAGTTAGAGCCTTCAAAACTCAAACAATTCACTAACAAATATTTCTATTTCACTAAATTGCACTTCTTCAACAAACCTTTCATTTTCTACACATTGAGTCAAAACAACACATGAAATTCATTTCGATAAGATTGGTTAGAATGTCTTGTCCTATAAACAAGGTGCTTCATAATTGGGATTTTAAAAATGCCTATACTGAAAAATGCAAACATTCACCACACAAAGACATTTTTAAAAATTCTTTATTGTTGAAAGTTTTACATGTCTTCTTTTCCCCCAATGACTTCTTCCTACCTGCTCCCGCCCCACAGCAATAGCACATGCCCCCACCCCTCTATTGTCTGTGTCCATTACTCATGCTCATATGCATGGATACAAGTCCTTAGCTGATTTCTTACCCGCTCCCCACTCCCCCCTCCACCCTGCCTTCCCTCCACAATTCAAAGACTTTTGACAACCCTAGTTTGGTTTTACCCACTCACCTGTTTTCTCATCTAAGAGAAGTTACTTTCTGCCTTTTTTTCTATCGTTTAAGCTTGATGTTTCTTTACTAGACACTTGGAAGGCTACCAATAATGTGTAACAAACATGTAAATAATTTAAAATAAAAACGATTTTTTTTTATACACGACATTCTGCAGCATGAATTCTCAGTATAGGCAATTATCTCTGACTTGGGCGAAATTCTTAGGAACAATAAACACCTAGAATTCCACCTACCTGAACCATTTAGTTGTATGAAAATGGCTCAATGATTCTAGTTTGTTTTAAAAGATTAATCCAGCCTTACATCGACCCAATTTTCCTTTTATGCCGTAAAAGTAAGACATCATTGAAGGTAAAGGGCCCTGAGGTAAGAGCCCTTAGTGAATCAGAAGTCTGAAAGACCCATCCAACTTCCTCACACAAAGACCCTTCAAGTGTGAGTGAGACCAAGAGATAGAATTTTCTAGATGGTTAGCCATTATTCTCTTATATCTAAATTTTTAACTCAAGACATCATTTGACAGCTGTCCTCTCAGTAATCCAATCCTGGTTATTGAAACTAAAATAGATACCCAACTATTTAAAAAAATTCTCTTGGCCATTCCATTATGCCAAAGTTAACTCTCTTTCATATCAAGGTGACATTTGTTATCTGACTGAGCTGGCTAGGACTCAGTAAATTTTGTGATGTTAATAAAATCCAAAAAAGATAAGTTCTTGTTTTTCATAAAGAAAAGATCTTTCCACTTGCACTTATAGCATGTGTATTTTTTTCTAATTTATTAAAAATTTATATCTTTGAGCCCTAACCAGTTTGGCTCAGTGGATAGATCATTGGCCTGCAGACCAAAAAGTCTGGGGTTTGATTCTGGTCAAGGGCACGTACCTGAATTGTAGTCTCCTCCTCTTCCCAAGCTCTGGTCAGGACATGTGTAGAAGTCAACCAATTGATGTGTTTCTCTTACATCTACATTTCTCTCTGTCTTTCCCTCTCTCTTCCACCAATGGAAAAATATCCTCAGGAAAGGATTAAAAAGAAAAAAAATACAAAAATTTATATCTTTGAAAGATTTATACAAAATAAAATAAGAGTACTTTGTAAATGTATTTTCTGTATGTACTTAACAATATTAGAGAAAAGTATACATCTCAGAACTGGATATGCAAGATAAGTTATATAAACACCTATGAAGAGATTAGTAGGTAATATTAGTAATTCTGATACCATAAACAAAAACTCAACTTTAAGGAAAAGCATATGGTAAAGCACTGCATTTCCATTTTTCATCACTAAGAATAAAACTAGTTAGATAAAAACTATTGCCAAATTAACTGAAAAGAGGAAACCTAAAAATATTTTGTAGTCAATACTTATCTTAAAGAAAAAGCTTTAGAAAAGTCCACTTTCACTTGGTTAATGTTCTTACTAGATATGTAATTGATCAATTCAGATGTGCAATTTGTGGGCAGAGAAAAAAGATGAAGTCAAACAGTTTCTCTTGTTCTTGTACTACTAAAAAGACTACTGCCATTTATAGGAAAGAGAACCAAAAAGTTATGTCACAAAATAAATCCAGGGTTTTATCCTCTGTAAATTTAGAATGATAAAGCCCATGACTAGTCTTCTTCTGGTCCAATTACTAACCCACTTAAAAATGTTTTGTGCCCCAATTTATAGATAAATACATAGTTATCAAAGGCCCAGTGCACAAAATTCGTGCACTGGAAGGGTCCCTAATAGCTCCCAGCTGCCAGGCAGGTATTCTCTCCCTTTTCCCTGTCATCTGCTGCCACCCCCAGCCAGCCCCTCCCTCCCTTTCCCCATCTAGCCCCACCCTCTGGTCAAACTCCCAGATGAACTCCTGGTCCAAAGGACAATTTTCATACTAAGCTTGTATTGCATAAAACTAAAGGCCCAGTGCATGAAAATTCATGCACTGGAGTTGGGGGGTCCCTCAGCTTGGCCTGCCCCCTCTCACAGTCTGGAAGCCCTCAGGGGCAGGAGGCAACTCAGCAATCAGGGGATGGCAATGCCCCATCACACCTCTGCTGCTGCCACTGCCAGCAGCAGAAGCCTCTGTGGCCTTGGGTGGCTGGGCAGCTGCCTTACAAGGCTTGCCACGCTCCTGTCACCCCAGTGGGGCTGAGGGGACTAGGTGCTACCATATTGTGGCTATGGGCACCACCATCTTTGAAGATGGGACAGTCAATTAGCATATCCCCTCCTTATTGGCTGTGGGTGCCACCATCTTTGTGATGGCATGAGGGTCAATTAGCATATTCCCTTATTAGATAGAATGTTACACAAACATTCTATCTATATCTATGATATAGATATTATATATTACTTATATAATATCTATATAAGTATCTTATATCTATAATAATAAAAGTGTAATATGTAAATTAGCCCAGACGTCCTTCTAGATGTAGCCGGGGCTGTGAGGGAAACCCGGGTCTCGGGTGTCTGCCAGCAGTCGGAAGTAAGCCCAATCCCAGCGCCAGAGGGAAGCCTGTGGTGGCAGCTAGAGGAAGAAAGGCCTACTCTTGCACGAATTTTGTGCATTGGGCCTCTAGTGTGTATATAAACACCTAGAGCAGCCCACCAATGTAATGTCAAGGGAAATTCCAACATAACTGCAATTTAAAAAAAAAGTTAATTTTCAAAACATATCATACTGTTATGCGGAAAGCAATCATTTTGTTTGGTCAAGTCATATCTACATAAAACAGGGACTTTTTATTCACATTCATGAAATCAGGTACCCCCAAATTTGTCCTTAAAAGTAAAGGTCATTTGTCAAGTCAGATATTTGAAACCTCTCTCCTAGAAATGATGTTATGAATGACCAGGTCTCAGGTCGGCTCACAAAGGTGATCTGACGTGATATGCCTCAAAAATTATCCTAAGACTATCCTGTGTCCTCAATGTCCGACTCTCTCTGGAGTTCTGAGCCACCTCGCTCTGAACTCACTTTGGTTGAACAGTATTTGTTAAGCATATTCTATGTGCCATGTGTTAGACAATTAACTTGTAGCTTTTCTGGATCCAGAACCAATTGCCTATCTCAGTCTTTAAGACTGAACCACCTTTTGCCTCCAAGTCCTGCTGTGCATCTCCTATGGCTGCCTTCCAGGAAATATCAAGACCCACAATAAAACAAGAGATTTAAGAGGATGAGAGTTCAGTGGTCCTCCAAGTTACTGAAAGAGTCTATGTCTCAGGGAATTGACGCCAGGGTATTGATATCCTAGCATTTTCCAACAGCAGTGATGCTGGAGGGCAGCAATTCATTTGGAAATTGTGCGTTCTTAAGTTAAAGACTGATTATACCATTACTAAATGAAAGCACTAAAGAAATGAATGATTTAAGTTGTTAACAAATAATAATAAATTTGAATTACAACTGTGATTGATTACCATCCACACTTAGACTAATATGCTTTTTAAAAAAATAATAGCCCTAGCTGGTCTGGCTAAGCGGATAGATCATTGGTTTGCAGACTCAAGGGTTCAGGGTTCGATTTCAGTCAAGGGCACATGCCAGGTTGCAGGATTGATCCCCCGTAGGGGGCATACAGGAGGCAGCAAATCAATGATTCTCTCTCATCATTGATGTTTCTCTCTCTCCCTCTCCCTTCCTTTCTGAAATCAATAAAAATAAAAAAAATAATAGAAGACAAGGGAGAAAAGTTACAATGGGCATGTAGATTTTGAAGGAATGGATCAAACTATCATTTACTCAGAAATTATTGTATGCTAGACACTGTGTCAGACAATTTCTCATTCTCACTGAAACTTTACTAGGAACCTCCCATTTTGTAGAGGATGCAACTAATAAAAGCCATATTGTGACTTGCCTACTACTAAGCACCTAGTTAAAAAAAAAAAAGCGGGACTTGAATTTGAACCCATTTTTTCTAACTCCATAGATCACAGGTGAAAATAAAAACCCTGGTCTAAGAATGGAGTAATCTTGTTACAATAACTAACTGGTGTTGGGAAATATGCAAGCCTCCAACTACAGGTCTTGGGTTTTAGTTCCCAGTCTTTGGTCAATTTCTGCCTTAACGGAGGATTTTATAGGAAAAGATTCCTAACAGAGGCAAACTCTGTACAAGTTAATGACAAGTTGAATGTGAAAGGAGAATAGGAAACCCCTGCATTTCAGTACAGTTTTGAATTGGAAGATGTAACCAGGCAACAACTGCCAAGGAAGTGGTAGAAGAACTTGGCAGGCAGGATGTGTAAGGGGAGAGGGTCAAGATCTTCCATCATCATGTCTATTATGTAGTCACCAGTGTTGATGACTATGCATGCAACAAAGTTCTACTCTCATGAAGCGATTTAGGTAAAACATCAGGTTTAATACAGTTTGCTTCCTTTATTTTATTTTGCTTACCAGTTGAATTGATGGCAACATGGAGAAAAATTACTGAAATAGCATAAACCCAAACCCATTCTTGCACACCCATAATGAAAAGCAACCCACAAATGAAGTAGGTGACCTCAGTTGAGACTAAAAGCACTGCAAATGAAAGGAAGAATGTAATCATTTGGGATCAGAGTAATTAATAATAATAATTCTGAAGTGCAATTGGTAAAAGGACCATTACAAGTTATTCTGCAAAACAATCTCGGTAGAAATTTTCTTAGTTTTCCTTCTCTTAACAATCCTCAAATTTGGAAAATTTTAATATTTTTTTCATCTCTTAATAAACCTTAGACTTATAGAAAAATAACTACATAATTTCTGTTTCACATTCTTCATACTTAGCATTTCAGAAGGTGAAATGCAATAAAGAAACGTTACTGTGTAACGAATGCATGCTAATCTGTAATTGGATTGCAAGTCTCATTTTTAAGATGTATTAAAAACTAATAAAAAAATTCAATTCTGAGTTTTCACAAATAAAAAAAAATGTTAAAGTTTAGTGGACTATAACATTTCTTTGGCATCAGTCATTACCTAACTTGAAAATAAGTTCTTTTGAGTCTTTGTAATAAAATGGTCCATTCAGATAGTCACCTGGGAAACATAACGGATAACCATGGATGAAAGAAAGCCTCATAAATGACTCCTGTGGATAGAGGCGCTCTCCTAAATCCACCAGTTGTCTCGGAGTGGTTTCCCTGAACATGTATCAAGAGCCAGGACCACATACAGGTCAGGACCACAAATCTAAGAGTCTTGAAATGGGAAAGGTCAAGCTTTCGCCTTTGTCTTTGATATGGAACTTGAAGATTATAGTGATTTTAAAGAAGAGAGCCATCAGACTTTAAAGTGACAAATAGACATGAAATACTACCAAGATCCCTTAGTAATGATATTCCTTTCCATAAGTATTACCACTCTTTCCTTTTAAAACAGCAAATGGTTGGTATATTCATATAACTCAGGAATTGATAAATCTGGACAAGTAAACTCTATAGTTTTTAAAAGCAAAAAGTAAAACAACCACATAATGCTCTATTTATTATGTAGAAGTAATTTATTAACCAGCAAGCCAGTGATTGCCTACTGGTTGAGAAGGCATTCACTCACCAAGTACAAGTTCCAGGTGTCCTTGTTTGTAAAAGCCTCATACATGCTCCTCTTTAATTCTATTTAATTTAACGGAACAGGTTTCAAAAGTTGAATGGACAAATCATACTAGTTTCTTTTCTGTTGCCTGGAAATGCAGTTCTTTTAGCATGTTCTGTCCCTGCCCCCTCCCCCCCCCCTAAAACTGAGCCTGTGGAAGCAAGTGTACTCATTGACACCACCTCTTCCCATCACATTTCCACTCCTACCTCTACCAGTGGCTCACAGAGCTCCCACATTATCACAGAGGATTAGGGAACAGATTAATCAAAGAATGTATATGCATATATGCATAACCCAAGGACACAGACAATAGTCATGTGAAGGCCTGGGAGAGTGGAGAGTGGAGAGGGTTAGTGGGAGGAAAGAGAGAGACATCTACAGAACTTTCAACAATAGAGTTTTGTTTTATTGTTGTTGTTTTTGTTGAGTTTGAAGTTCTTGTAATTTACTTTCTTTTGCTTCTAGAATTACCTGGTCTTAGTCAGAGGCACAGGCTCGTCCACTAGCTGAGGGCTACACCCAGGGTCTCTTGCTTCCTCGGCACAGACTGGAAAAGTTCCTGGTATGAGAAAACAGGATGCTCTGGCATTTTCTTATCTGCAAAGCCTGCTTTTGATGTACAGCGGTACCTCGAGATACGAGTTTAATTCATTCTGTAACCTTGAGATGTGGGAAACGATGAGACGCTTGAGTCGCGGTAAACTGGTGGGTTGTGTGCCGCCAGCTGATCCGCGAGATGACTCCTATCTCAAATGTTGCTCATATTTCAAAGCAAAAATCGCTTGCTCGATGGCTTGTATCTCAAAAATCTAGTATGTTAGGGCACTCATATCTCGAGGTACCACTGTATCAGTTTGATTTTTTAAAAATAAATCTTTATTATTCAGATTACTACAATTGTTCCTCTCCCCCCCACATAGCTCCCCTCTACCTGGTTCCCACCCCACCCTCTGCCCTTACCTCCCCCTCCATTGTTCTCATCCATAGATGTACAATTTTTGTCCAGTCTTTTCCCACACCCCCCACATTCCTTTCCCCTTAAGAATTGTCAGTGCACTCCCTTTCTCTGCTCCTGATTCTATTATATTCACCAGTTTATTCTGTTCATCAGATTTTTTATTCACTTGATTTTTTAAAATATATTTTATTGATTTTTTTACAAAGAGGAAGGGAGAGGGATAGAGAGTTAGAAACATCAATGAGAAAGAGATATCGATCAGCTGCCTCCTGCACGCCCCCTACTGGGATGTGCCCACAACCAAGATACATGCCCTTGACTGGAATCAAACTTAGAACCTTTCAGTCCGCAGGCCGACCCTCTATCCACTGAGACAAACTGGTTTCGGCCTCAATTAATTTTTAGATTTACTTATTAATAGATATGTATTTGTTGTTCATAATGTTTGTCTTTACCCTTTTCTTCTTCTTCTTCCTCTTCTTAAAGAATATCTTTCAGCATTTCATATAATGATGGTTTGACAGTGATGAAGTTCTTTAGCTTTTTATCTGTGAAACTCTTTATCTGCCCTTCAATTCTAAATGATAGCTTTCTGGGTAAAGTAATCTTGGTTGTAAGTTCTTGCTATTCATCACTTCAAATATTTCTTGCCACTCCCATATGGCCTGCATAGTTTCTGCTGAGAAATCAGCTGACAATCGTATGGGTGCTCCCTTGTAGGTAATTAACTGTTTTCCTCTTGCTGCTTTTAATATTCTCTCTTTATCTTTTGCTCTTGGCATTTTATTTATGATGTGTCTTGGTGTGGTCCTCTTTGAATTCCTTTTGTTTAGGGTTCCGTGCACTTCATGGACTTGAAAGTCTAGTTCTTTTACCAGGTGGAGGAAGTTTTCTGTCATTATTTCTTCAAATAGGTTTTCATTATCTTGCTCTCTCTCTTCTTATGGCATCCCCATAAATCTGATGTTGATATGCTTGAAGTTGTACCAGAGGCTCCTTATACTATCTTCATATTTTTGTTTTTATTTTCTTTTTTCTTTTCTGGTTCAGTGTTTTTTGCTTCTTTGTATTTCAAATCTTTGACTTGATTCTTGCAAACCTCTACTCTCTGTATATTATTTTTTATTTCAGTCAGTGTATGCTTCATTTCTAGTTGATCCTTTTTCATATTCTTGAGGGTCTCACTAAATGTATCAGCTTTTCTAGAAAATTCTTGAAAAACCTTATAACCATGGATTTGAACTCTATATCCAGTTGTTTGCTTTCCCCCATTTCTTTTGTTTGTGACCTGTTTCTTTGTCTCCACATTTTGGCTACTTCCCTGTGTTAATAGAGTGGCTTTGTGTGATAGGTGTCTTATAGTGCCCAATGGTTCAGCCTTCTCAGTAACCTGAGGTGGACTCTCTTGGTGCACCCCTTTGTGGGCTGTGTGCACAGTCTTATTGTAGGTAAGCCTTGATTGCTGTTGGTACACTGGGAGGAATTGACCTCCAGGCCAATTAGCTGTGAGGATCAGCTGTGTCTACGCTAGGAGAACTTCTGTGCTAGAGATACTCTTATGAGACAAGAGTGTGTCCTTTATGGATCTGAGGAATTGTAATCCGAATGGTCCCACTCTGACCCCTTGGTACATTGGCTCTTGGATCTCCAAGGAGGTGCTAATTTAGCCTCTGCCTGAGGCCACCCAACAGGAATTACAGAGAGATCTGCAGATTCCTCTTCTTTGTTTGGGTTTTGGAGGTGCCCAGATGAGACCCAGCTGTGAAGCAATGCAAGTGGCTGTGTGGCCTTGGGCCTTCTTTTAGGTGTCCTGGGTCTCACTGACTCCACTACAGTTTGTTAGGTAAGATTAGAGTTCAAAGGACCAGACTATTTATATGCAAAAGCCTGTGTGCTCAGCTTGGATGGGGCGGAATCTCAGGGCAGAGCACACAGCAATCAGCCCTGCCCTAAGAGGCCCCTGGATCTCAGTGTTCTGTAGTAATTGCTGTAAGCACATCTGAGAAAAAACTGCCTTCGAGTTTCACCCGCTGCCAGACAGTCCAGTTTTTCTCTGTATGAGTCTAGGTCCCCAGAATCTCATCTAGAACTAGAGTTCAGAGTAGTTGGGAGCTTTTGTCTCCCTCCATCTTGAAAAAGACAGCTGCATACTCAGTTTCCAGCCCTCTCTGTGCATGCACCTCCCTCTCTGTGCACATGGCCTTGTACCTCTGCCTTTCACAGCTCCTGTGAATTTCAGTGTGCTTTTCACTTTCCTTCTAGTTGTAGAATTTCCACTCAGCCAGCATTCCTGTGGTTCTGGATGATTTCCATTTTGTCTGTTAGTTGTAGTTTTGAAATTGTTGTGTGAGGCAGCAGTTTAGGTGTTCACATATGCCGCCATCTTGGTTTCTCTCCTCAAGGATATTTTTTCAATTTTTTTTTAAGGATTCTTTTTCCTAGAGTTTAACTCACAGCATTGTCACCCTTTTATTGAAATCAATAAAAATAAAAATAAAAACTGTCTCTCCAGTTCAGCTCCCCGCATCTCCCCAACCGTCAGACTCTGCCTCAGTCATTTCTGCTGCCACAAATTTTAAGGAAAACTGCATCCCTGGTGAGATACTCTCCTTGTTGGGAATCACTAATTCCGTCCTCAGTACAGGTAGAACAAGAACAGCACTGGAGGGCTCAATTTCAGGTTCATGTCAACAAACCAGTCCAACTCAGGGTACTGCGTTAGCTTCTTTTTCACTTGAATAGTGAATTCCTCTCCTGAACCAAGTTGTGATGAACACTTAACTTAGGGCGCCTTTTTGATGATGGTACTTTCAAGGCCGGGTCTGGGCTAGGTCTGGGATAGGTCTGGTCTTTTGGGATCGGCTTGGCGCCAAAGACTTAGTCTCCTCTGTGAGCAGAAGAGAAGTGGGAATGGCCTTGTGCTCCCCCGAGGTAACAGTGATTCCACCTCCTGGGCTCACTGAGTTGCTGAGGCTGCTGCGCCTAAGATCATCCCATGTCTCCACTACCTTCAAGTCTGTGAGCGGGGACCTGGCAGGTGCCCCGGGCTCACGTGGGTCCTGAGGGTTCTACTTTCAGGCTCTCCGGGATCGCTCCAGTCAGATCACTCCTCAGATGCTTGGGAAATTGGCAGAAAGTGTTCACTGTCTCCTGAGATACTTTTCACCTCAGAAAGTCCACTCATGGGAATTGTCCTGGGCTGAGAAAATCGATCACGATTTCCACCTGTCTGGGAAAGAGTGGCGTAGGAATCTTGCTGTTTGTGCTTCTTGGCGCCAGAAAAGACACCTTTAGGGAATACGCCAGAGGGGTTCTGCCTGTGCTGGCTGTAGGTGAGGTGCGTGGGGTAATCCAAGAACAGTATTGAAGTAGCTACACACCAACAGCATCTCAGTTTCTGGAGAAAGGCCAATGGTTTTTGTAAAACTTGGGGCCGTGCGTTTGAAGACCTTAGTTTTCTGTCCTCCCACAACCATCGCTGGCCCAAGTAGGGAGACCAGGAGGCCCGGCTGCGAATCAGTGATTGCCACGATGGAGCTGCTAGATTCGCACAGACCCAGCAACACCTGTGGCGGGAGGACTCTCCCTAGCTGCTCCGGAGGGCAGTGCTCCCTGTAGGCCTCCAGGTGAGACTGCCTACTGTGCGCAGGTGCTTTTCCTGCACCTCTAACAGCTGCTGTAGCCCGGGGCCACCCGGGGCAGAACAAGGCCCAGGACAGCAGGCGAGGGGTCTCTTGGGGCCCACCGTCTTTTGGGAAGCCAAGCAGCTGAGGAAGGAAGCTCTTCCCAACAGCTGGCTCTGCGAACACTTCTCATGCAGCCACAAAGGCACCAGCCTGGAGCTATCAGTTCCCCAAACAGGCACTGACTCTGTCCAGCAGAAACGGAAAGAATTCCTTTTTCCCTCTGCAGCTCTTCCATGTCCAGCTTTCCAAGAAATTCTCAACTCCTCGGAAGTCATTCCCGAAGAAGCCAGGGGACAGCCAGGTGCAGCACGTGGCGTGGGTTAAGCCCAGCAGAGCGTGAGGCCTGCAGAGCTGTGGGCAGCGGCCTCTTGTCCATGCAGGTCTGCGAGCCGCCTTCCCACCCGCCTTCCCACCATAGCGTCCTGTGCCTGCTGTCTCTTCAGGAGGAACCAGCAGGGTCTCCACTGACCGCCTGCTCCCTGAAACCCGCGGTGGCGGGGACCTGGGCAGCCCACCTCCATCCCTCCCAGCTCCCAGTGCCCATCTGGCTCACAGGCACCAAGACAAGCAGACATGGCAAGCGTTCGTCGTCCCGTGGTGAAGGGAGGTCAGAGCAGCAGGATGGTGGAGATCCAGATCCGGGTGGAGGACAGCATTTGCAAGGCCCCTCCCAGAGGCTGTGGCTTCTCAGAGAGCCCAGCAGCGCCAGCGGCCTCCACTTTCGAAGCAGGAACCTCAGCGAGCAGGGCCCAGGCATCTGCAGGTGAGGGTGAGTGTCCTTCACTGCCGCCTCCAGGGCAAACGCCCCTTCAGCTGTTCTGTCTTAGGCTCTAAGGCAGTGGTTCTCAACCTTTCTAATGCACGACCCTTTAATACAGTTCCTCATGTTGTGGTGACCCCCAACCATACTTCATAACTGTAATTTTGCTACTGTCATGAATTATAATGTAAATACCTGTGTTTTCCGATGGTCTTAGGCGACCCCTGTGAAAGTGTCGTTCGACCCCAAAGGGGTCGCGACCCACAGGTTGAGAAACACTGCTCCAAGGAGTTTGCGTGGGTTCTATGCGCCTTCTCTTACTAGGTGTACCTGTTAATAATAGCAGATTTTGTCATCAAAGGAAACACCATCATTTCAAGATAAATATCAAAAGTGCTTTATTCAAAGTAATGTTAGCTACACATTTCCCCACCTTTCAGGTAAGTTGTGTGTACCATCCCAATAGAACTTTTCTTGTTTGGAGGCAAACCATTCAGAGACCAAATTTTCTACTTCTTTGTACGTTTTGAAGTGCTGAACAGAAAGTGCGTGTGCATCGGTCAAAACAAGTGGTCATCTGAAGGAGTAAGGTCCTGGTGGGTTAATAAGTCCCAGGCAAAATCTTTTAACATGTCTTCACTGGTTTTGAAGTGTGTGATGGTGCATTGATCATGAAGCAAAATTACTTTGCCGTGTCTTCTGGAACATTCTGGTTGTTTCCCAATCAAAGCATGGTTATACATTGATTATTTGTTGTCAGTAGCAATCAGAATTAATAGTTTCATCTGGTTTTAAAAGCTCATAATATACCACATCTTCCTGACCCCACCAAACACAGAGATTGTCTTCTTTCCCAAGTGATTTGGCTTTGCAGTCCGTGTTGATGGTTGACCTGGGTCAACCCACAATTTTGTGCATGTGAGATTCTCAAAATAAATCTGCTTTTCATCACCGGTCACAATTCGATGAAAAAAAAAAAAAAACTTTCTTGCTGTTGAAGCAACATTTTACTGATGACTTTTTGGTTTTCCATTTGTCTTTTGTTCAGTTGATGTGACACCCATTTTCCTTCCTTTAAAGTCTTTCGCATTGCTTGTGAATGATTGGAAATTGTTTGCTGAGCAACATTTAATCTTCCTGCAAGTTGCTTTTTGAGTTTGGCATGCATCTTCATCTAATAATGCTTATAATTGTTGGTCTTCAAACTTTTTTGGTTGATCAGGACGTTCTTTGTCTTTCAAATTAAAATAATCACTTTTAAAGTGTTTAAACCAGAGTTCACAAGTATCTGGAGATGGAGCATGTTCACCATCAGCTTCCTGAAGTACTCAGCAGCACTTTACTTCAAAATAAAGCAATGAATTATAACTTCCTGCAATTATTATTATTATTATTATTCTCCTTCTCCTCCTCCTTTTTCTTGTTCTTATTCTTCTTCTTCTATTTTGGTTTTGGCATGAAATATGACATTTTTTAAGCATAAAAATATCTATGATGTTAACACCTTCAGCAAATTTGACATATGAAGTTTTGAAGCTTGCTGTTGATACAACAAAATAGCATACATATCAAATCACATATATATATATCAACATGTGTAACTCTATCTATTGAAAAAATTCCGCATTATTAACCGGTACACCTAGTGTTCTTCTCGGGCTCAGGGCAGAATGGAAAGTTAGGAATGCTACTTGGTTCAGTGCTGGCCTACAAACACCATGGAGAACCGTTCGCCTTGGCGGCCTTGTTTTTGTTTCTCTCTTGTACACAAACACCCACGCGACTGCCACCTGCAGCTCCGTGAGCAGGGAGCATGGCTGATCCTGAGGGTAGGGTGATGGGGGAGGAGGGGCACGTGCAGCTCTCCCCAAAGCCACGGTGGACCTGGACCTGCCAGAGGGCGGCGGGAGGTAGTCCAGGATCTTGGTTTCCTTCTCCTCTTTGTCCGCTGTTGACACCATTCACCCTCACTTCCCCCATGAGGCTCTGACCACTACACCCACAGTCCAAGAGAAATTTTTTAAAAAGAGAGAAATAGAGATAGCTTTTTATCAGCATTTATAGACTTTATAGGTTAACTCACAGCTGCTCAGAAATAGTGATTTTAGTCTTGAATAAACGTTATTTGCATATACTGATAGAAAATACCTTTGTTTATGGTATGAGAAAAAGTATGGTCTAAAGGAAGTAGTACAAATTTTGAAGTCAAGATACCAGTGTTCTAGTTTTGCTGTATAGCTTAAGACTTACAAGACCTTGAGCAGGATTTTAACCTCTGGCTCAGCTGGTTTCCTTTTCTATAAATTGGGAAATGGAGTACTATTTATCTACCCCAAAAGTTGTTGGGAAGATTTTAATTGAAAATGAAAGCAATTTGCAATCTACTTTCTGCAATACATTTTTCATGTCCTTCCTAAACATCATCTCCTGGATGACAAAGTGGCTTAAACAGACAAGAAACTTGACCCCAAATACATGCCCAAGGTTCTGAGATGACTCATCCATTTTTATCTCCCAGATTAAACAAGTCTGGATTCTCACAGTAACAACTTTGAAGAGTCATGGCACTTATCTCCCTGAGCCCCAAATTAAAGCTCTAATAGGTTGAAGGTTTATTGATATCTTTGTACAAATGTTAGTGCTTTGTGAGAGGGGAGGGCTTTGTAAATTGTGCCAGGCATCCTGGGGATCTTCACTAATCTCCGCTGTGTAAAAACACAGGCTTGTCCAATAGGCCTGTGTCATTGTCCTATCTTCCACTGGCTGACCCATTTCATATCTCACAAACTGCATCATTTTTCTATATCAGTACACTAAGCCATCCTCTCTTTTATTTTTGAAAAGCGCTCCATACACAAAGGTTTACCCATAATACCAACAAATAAAACTTGAAATAAGAACACTATCCACTTATTCCATTTACTCCATCTCATTCTGTCTTTTAGAAATAGCCACTTAAAAATTGTAGAGTGCTTTTACAAATTCATTTTTGAAGTCAGGGATGAGAACACAGATGGCCGAGAGAAAGGCCTGATATTTCAAAACATTTTATAAAACAAAAACTATTTCAATTTTTGGAGGTAATTAGTTCACCCATTGACAAAGTCTGAAAATTAAAGTTGATTATCTTTATAATTTGTGTTGGCCCATGAAGGATTTGTTTGGAAATCAAATGGTGCCAGGACATCCAACTCATCCACCCTGGAGATGTTACAAACGAAAATAGTTCACACTGGAGTAGGCACTCCATAGCTTTGCACATCAAAGTTTTGTACATCACTCTTCGCATACAACAAGAAGTCATTAGCTTTACCTGCTTTTGTGGCGCATTAAAAACTGGCTGACTTGAATGGCAGCCAAACAACCTCTTTATCTGCATTTCCTTCTTTGTCCAATTAAGTCCATACTGTCCACTGAGTGCATTTCATTGTATCTGAGGTCTTGGCTATAATCTTGGAAGTCCCCTCCAACAGATGTGAGAAGAGAACTGAATACTGTGGCAAGAGTATAGGGCCTGGAAGCAATAAGAACCGGGTTCTAATCCTGATGGAGTTGTTAATTGCACTCTTGGGCAAGTCACTGAACCCTCTGGCTTTAGTTTCTTATCTGTGAATTGAAATGATTAACCTCTGAGATCCCTTTCTGGTCTAAGATCTGAGTCCACTAACTATACATCTTCTGCTGTAACTAAGTCTGTGGATGTGTGCAGCCATCATTTTCAAAGATGGCACATTGGCTCATTTTTGCTTTATAAAAAAAATAAAGAAAGATACCATTTAAAAAAATCTGCACCCTCTATTTCATAAAGACAAGTCAAGTATGAAATGCAAATTCCTTTCATAGACCATGTGCTACTTACCTGAGCACCATGCAGCCCAGGCTCAGAACCATGTAGTACACAGTGTAGAAAAGGATGACACATATAAGAAGGTTTTGCAAAACAACCTGAAGAGAAGACAGGCGAGAGATCCAAGAGCCTGGACTTCTTCACATGGTTGTTGGTAACAAGTCTGATGAACAAAAGACGATGAATGACTATTAGATGGTGTTGGCCAGCCTTGCTTTTCCTGGAGACCCACGGGGTCGGATGGACTTCAAAGTGCACAATGGAAGTGTGCTGACCGGAGAGGCTGACATACTGCACATCCATATCAAGGATTATGCAGAATATAAATTCATACCGCATACCCTCCACCTCCCCCAACAAACTTCCTAAATGCCATTTATATTTTCACTTGATAAAATGTTTCTAAATCTCAGCTGTCAAAAGAGTAAAAAAATGTGAAGATGGCTAAGAAATTTCTAAAAGTATAAACCAAAAACTGCATAATAACACAACAATAATTCAACCTGTGTGTAAGAATTCACAGAACAAGTGGCTAAAACATAATCCATGATTCCAAAATATACCCTACCGCATAATGAGGCTTAAGAAAAAAATCATTGCAGATAAATAGGAACCAGGTGAGTTATTCAACAAATAGCATCGTGAAAAAATTTTAACTTCTAAATAGAAAAATCCATTTAGATTCCAGTCTTGTATCAGATACCAACATAAACTTCAAATGCATTAAAGGCTTAAATGCCAAGAAATAGAATGGGATAGAATATCTGCAACATATGTCACAGGAAAAGGATTGATATTTATAATGCATAAGATTTATTTTTATAAACAAAGACAAACAAATCAATAGAAAAATGGATAAAGTATATAAATAGGCAATTTATATGACTAAACATTTAAAAAGCCAATAAACACATGAAAATGTGCTGAACTTTACTATTAATCTTTTTATTTTATTTTCATTGTTTACTCTATTATAGGTCTCCCCACTTTCCCTCCTATTTCTACCTCCCCCCACTCTACTCTTACCCCCTGTTGTCTATGGGTTGCTTACATTTGTTCTTTGGCTAATTCCTTCACCTTCTTTCATCCAGAACCCACTGTTCCCTATCCTCTGATACCTCTCAGTTACTATTAATCTTTAAAAATATGTTCTTGAGAGAAACCAAGATGGCACCATAAATGAACACCTAAACTGCTGCCTCCCACAACAATTTCAAAACTACAGATAAAAGACAGAACGGACATCATCCAGAACCACAGGAAAGCTGGCTGAGTGGAAATTCTACAACTAGAAGGAAAGAGAGGGGCTCACGGAGACCCAGAGGAGCTGCAAAAAGCTGAGGTATGGAGAGGACGTCTGGAGTGCCTGCTGGCTGCCTCTAGCAGGAGGGAGATGGAAACTCCCCACTGCACTGAACCCCAGTTCTGACTGTACTGAACCCCAGTTCCAGGCCATACTCATATAGGGGGAGTCTTTCAAAAAAAAAAAAAGGAGGAGGGCATGGAAATTCAGGGGAGCCGGGAAAGGCAGAGATCTGGAGATGCCAGGGTGCGTAGAGTGGACTGAGTGCTGCTGATTATGCCATTGGCTTCCTCTATTGGGAGGAAGACTGAACCTCCCAACTGCACTGAACTCCACTTCTGATTGCACTGAACACCAGTTTTAGGGGAGACCCTGGGGACCCAAACTCATATGAGTCCCTGGAGCACACAGAAACTCGGGGGAGCCACAAAAGGCAGAGGTCTGGAGGCTTGCGAGCATAAGTGCACACAGAGAGGACTGTAGCAATAACCGAGAGACACTAAGACCCACAGGCCACACTGCTCAGCCCTGAGACTCTGTCCCATCCAAGCTCAGCACAAGGCTTTTGCAATTTTGCAAGTCTTATATCATAAGGCTGACGCCAGCACAGAAGTTTTCCTGGCATAGACACAGCTGATCCTCACAACCAATTGGCTTGGAGGTCAATTACCCCCAGTGATACCAACAACAGTCAAGACTTAACTACAACAAGGCTGTACACAGAGTCCACAAAGGGGTGCACCAAGAGAGTTCACCTCAGGTAACTGGAGAGGCGGAGCTACTGGGCTATATAGGACACCTAGCACACAAAGCTACTCTACCAACTCAGGGAAGCAGCAAAAATATAAAAACAAAGGAACAGATCACAAACAAAAGAAATGGAGGAAAACAAATGATTTGATATAGAGTTCAAAACCATGGTTATAAGGTTTTTCAAGAATTTCTTAGGAAAGATGGATAAATTTAGTAAGACCCTTGAGAAGATGAAAAAGGACCAATTAGAAATTAAATATACACTGACTGAAATAAAAAATATTATACAGAGACCTAACAGCAGACTAGAAGAACACAAGACTCAAGTTAAAGATTTGAAATACAAAGAAGCAGAAAACACTCAACCGAAAAAGCAAAAAAGCAAAAAGAATAAAAAAATGTGAAGATAGCATAAGGAACCTCTGGGACAACTTTAAGCATACCAACATCAAAATTATGGGGGTGCCAGAAAAAGAGAGAGAGCAAGATACTGAAAACCTATTTGAAGAAATAATGAGTGAAAACTTCTCCCACCTGGTGAAAGAAATAGACTTTCAAGTCCAGGAAGTGCACAGAACCCCAAACAAAAAGAATCCAAAGAGGACCTCACCAAGACATATCATAATTAAAATGCCAAGAGCAAAAGACAAAGAGAGAATATTAAAAGCAGCAAGAGAAAAACAGTTAATTACCTACAAGGGAGCACCCATAGGATTTCAGCTGATTTCTCAACAGAAACTATGCAGGCCAAGCAGGAGTGGCAAGAAATATTCAAAATGATGAATAGCAAGAACCTACAACCAAGATTACTCTACTCAGCAAAGCTATCATTTAGAATTGAAGGTCAGATAAAGAGCTTCACAGGTAAAAAAAAAAACTAAAGGAGTTCAACAACACCAAACCAGGAGTATATGAAATGCTGAAAGGTATTCTTTAAGAAGAGGGAAGAAGAAGAAAAAGGTAAAGATAAAAATTATGAACAACAAATACATATCTTTCAATAAGTGAATCTAAAAATCAAGTGAATTAAAAATCTAATGAACAGAATAAACTGGTGAATATAATAGAATCAGGGACATAGAGAGGGAGTGGACTGACAATTCTCAGGGGGAAAAGCATGAGGGGGATGCAGGGAGAGACTGGACAAAAATCATACACCTATGGATGAGGACAATCGGGGGAGGTAAGGGCAGAAGGTGGGGTGGAAGCCAGGTGAATGGGAGCTATGGGGGAAAAAGAGGAACAATTGTAATAATCTGAACAATAAATATTTATTAAATTAAAATATATTCTCATGAATATAACAAAAACGTTAGCATGTCACATGGAAATTTTTCAGTTTATTCTTTTACCTTATGAATCTTTTTAAAAAATCATCTTGTTTAGCCAACACTTTAACACTTTGGGATTATTCATTTTCTCTGAATAACTAATTTACCAAATTTACCAGGTCTTTTGCTTGTCTGGATATAGAAGAAGCCCTCTACTAAAGGCTAGAAGAGAAGAGAGGTTGTGCAGAACACACAACAACCATGGCTAAAGGGACCAAATTTAGAGATTTGCCAAGAACTTACTTCTTTCAACTGCCTGAAAAAATTGGTAGACTCTCAGGCCTAAGAGGGCATAGGAAACCAGGCCTACAGGGTTCTGAGACCTTCAGAATCCCACACCCCACTGTCCCTTCTCCTCCTTACTACATCCTTAGCTCCTCCTACTCTTTGCCTGTAGACTTGTCTTTGACCACCAAATCTCTTCTCTCTTTGCCCATCATTCTCATCCCTGCTTTACCCTCCAGTATTTCCACTCCTTGTCCCACAATCTCTCCTCCCTCATGATCCTGAGTTTTCTTCTATTCTCATTCTTTATTTTAAAATTCACTTTATCATTGTTCATATGTAGTCAAAATCTGAGAATACAAGAATCCATTAACTTTTCACATGTTACATTTGGTTGTCATATCTCTTTAGTGTCATACTTGGTGTTTTTTTAATAATTTTTTTATTGATTTCAGAGAGGAAGGAAGAGAGAGAGATAGAAACATCAATGATGAGAGAGAATCATTGTTTGGCTGCCTCTTGGATGCCCCACACTAGAGATAAAGCCCACAACCCAGGCATATGCCCTGACCAGGAATCAAACTGTGACCTCCTGGTTCATGGTTCAACGCTCAACCATGCTGGCCCGGCTAGTGTCATACTTTGTCTAATGGTTCTCTTGATTAGATTCTTCAGGGAGGAATTCTACAAAGGTGATATTGTGTATTTCCCATTGTATCTCATGAGAGGACACATAATATCATTTTGTCTCATTATTGGTGATGGTCAGTTTGATCACTTTTAGTAAAGGTGACACCTGTCAGATCTCTACTTTAATTGTCCTGCTTATTCTTTGTAAATCATAAGTCATCTGTGAGGCAGCATTTGAGACTATTAGGATATTTTCTTTCCCCAAAACTTTTTACTCCTTAGTATCTGTTGATATATGTACCTTGTCTAAATCAATTATTACATTGGTGTGTAAAATGGTAATTGTTTTATTTTATATTTTTCTTCCATATATTAGCCCACATTTTTCCATAAAGAGATTTTCCTTCTTGCTCTTGAAAGTATGCATTTATTGTTTGTCTATTTTCACTAACACTTGGACTTTTATATATGATATAATGCATTAATATTACAATTTTGATGCTGAAATTATCCTAAATTTGACTAGTCTGAGCAACTTCAAGGTACCTTCTGTATTTATTTTACATATTCCCATCATTTTCTTTGTACTTCCTTGCTCTCTGTCACATCCTGACATTCTAAAAATGTCATCGCTACATTTCCATTTGCATTTTGTCTATTTGTGAGCTTTCTATTTTCTTCCATGGTTCTCTCTGTCTTTCTATCTACTCATGAATTAATATCACACTGTTTTAATTATGGATGCTTTATAATAAGTTTTAATAAGCTCATTCTCATTGTTCTTTTTTTAGTCTTCTCTTAGCTATTTTTGGCTATATTTTGCCAAATAAAATTCAAAATCTAGCTGATTAGCTTCATAAGGAAAATTTGTTATTTTTATAGTGGTCTTGCTAAATTTATTATTAAAATAGAAATAAGTATAGCTTTATAATGGTTACTTATGCTATCCCAAAATAATTTCCAAATATACTCAAACATACTTTTGTATCTTTCAAAAAATATTTCAATTTTTCTTTACATACTTCCTGTTAATTTTATTCTTAAAATTCTTTTTTTGCTATTGATGTAACCAAAGTTTAGATGATGATGTAATTCTTGTTTCATAAAAACATCTTGTGGCTTTTCTTCTTTTTCTGTACTCAGAAACCATTTAAGTAGTCTTGGGAGTATATGACCTTTGCAGATTTAGGCGAATTCCCCTGTGAAATCTGGGCCTGGCTCTTTTATAATAACCTCTTCCATTAAGTCTATGAAACCGGGAAGCTCAGTGCTCCCATTAACTAGAGCAGCTTTACTCTTTCCTACAGAGGGAATGCTGCATCTTCTTCAAAGTCTAGCTCAATATCATGGTCACCCCCTACTCAGGGAAAGAATCCCTCCCTCCCTACTTCTTCTCATTCATAGCACTGGGCATGTGTCTTTCAGATTTGACCACCTGTGCTATAGTGTACTTATTTATGGAGGTGCCCGCTTCTCTAGACTCTCAAAGACAGAGATGCTAAGTGTTCAATAAATACAGTGGTACCTCGAGATACGAGTTTAATTCGTTCTGTAACCTTGAGGAGTGGGAAACTATGAGACACTCGAGTCGAGGTAAACTGGTGGGTCGTGTGCAGCCGGCCGATCCGCGCGATTACTCCTATCTCAACTGTTGCTCGTATTTCAAAGCAAAAATCACTCGCTCGATGGCTCGTATCTCAAAAATCTCGTATGTTAGGGCATTCGTATCTCGAGGTACCACTGTATATTTTTAATAATAATGACTGAAGAGAAGAAAACTAATGAAAACCCACTTCAGTGAGAACCCTGGTCAATTCATTATAAGCGTGGCCCCTGGGGTCAGTTACCCTACGATTTCTTTTCCAGTTCCTCCTTGGTAAGGGGTGACACTGGCCACTTACACGCTGCATTTTGTTGGACCCATCTGTAAAATCTCATGGGAGTTTTGTTCTGAGCACACGTGTAAAATTCCCAGCACAAGGGCTATATCTGTCCTCTACGCCTCCCCAGGTGAAAGCCTGCTGCCCGTTCTTTCCCCATTGCCTAATGTAATCATGAAATCAGGCTCCCTCACCTGTGGTATCACAGCACAGGATCCAGCCGGCTAATAGTAGTTTCCTCTGTTCATGTCTGTATGGATGAAAATCTCCACTTCAGGTCAACAGTCACTAGGAAATGCAGGAATGTGTTGTGCCTCTGACTCTTTTTAAAAAATATATATTTAATTGATTTGTTACAGAGAGGAAGGAAGAGGGATAGAGAGTTAGAAACATCGATGGGAGAGAAACATCGATCAGCTGCCTCTTGCACACCTCCTACTGGGGATGTGCCCGCAACCAAGGTACATGCCCTTTACCAGAATCAAACCTGGGACCCTTCAATCCAAAGACCAACGCTCTATCCACTGAGCCAAACCGGTTAGGGCTGCCTCTGACATTTTCACATGAACATTTGTTTTACAACTGTTATCTCATATTAGTTTACTGTATTTATAAAATGTGTATTCCACTGGAGTTCCGAACAACAAATGCATTGTATTCTGCTCAGCATAGCAGTCCTCATACCTGGGCTTTCTTCCCAGTTCCTGTGCAATTTCCCCAGACAGCAAATTAATTAAATGGCTGTTGGCCATGACTCTTTCCCTTGAGTCAGCTTTTCTCTCATTTAAAATGTAGGGATAGGGGAGATTTAATTAGCCCAATGCCTGGCACATTGTATGCACTCAATAAATATTTGTTGGGTCTTGGAACTCCCTTTAGAAAAAAAAAGTCACTTTTGCTATTACTATTAATTTATGAGCATATCAGTGATTCCTGTGCTGATGATAGTGACACTGAACAGGACTTCAGAAAAGTTAACTCATAACTTACCGGGATGTAGCAAGAGAATTGAGATTTTCAACAACTCAACCTATTTTGAACATACTATTGATCTAATGTCCTAAGGTTGTGATTTCACATATAAAACTCTGGAATTCTAAAAACGTGGAAAACTGCAGCAATTACCTGGGCATTTCCACCAGAAGGAGTGTGTGTGTGTGTGTGTGTGTGTGTGTAAGTCCATAATAAATACAGAGTTCCCTACCCCCATTCTTCATGTAAGCTACATAAAGATATTATCTTTTAATTGTTATCTCCCCAGTAATTATTAGCATTGCCAATTCAATCCCAGGACTATACATACATTACGAACAATTTAAAATCCTTTTAAAATAAGTTTTTAAAAAATACTCTCCGTGAAATGTTGTTGTTTTTTTCTGATGTATAAAATTTTCCTTAGCTATTGCTATACTTAACATTTCTTACCATGTTGTGATGATGGCAGTGAACAGAAAAAAATGAAGATGTACACATAGCGCTGATATTTTACTAAAATGAATACAGCACTAACTTGAAATCCTAATTTAATTTTTAAGTAAAAATCTGATGAGTGTCATTCCCTGAAGGCCATAACTTTGGAAGCCCACAGCCTGTGTGAATTTACCCAGCTGCTTCCAGGCTTTGCATATTTCCTTGTTTTTCCTTGTTTTAGGTGCTTTGATTTTTTTTTTTTTTTTATAAAAAGAAAGAGTATTTTTATGCTGAAATAAAATACAACTATTAACCACTAGCCTCAAGGAAAAAGGAAACTAACATACCTACAGCTTAAAATGTTTCAATACTTTGCCTCTAAAATCTTATGCATCCTTTAGAAGTTGGAAAAATAAAAGCCACATCCTGCCAAAAAAAAAGATTGAGGACAAACTGTCATGATTTCAGAGAAGAAGAGCAGAAGTGCAGGTGTTAATACTAGAAAGTTGGCCTGTGCCTTCAAAACAGCCACTATTTCATAAAAACATCTTGTGGCTTTTCTTCTTTACATGTTTTAGAGTCCTCTCTCGGGCATGGGTGCCTCGGTATTGCCACTATTACCATATGAGCAAGAGTGTGGCAGAATGTTTTCCGCAGGGTACCCAGCCAAAAGTGAAACAAGTTGCTACGGAAAGAAAGGCCATTTATAGAACACAATTTGCTTACGCCCGGTGCCAGGCAGTTAACAGAAAGAGAATGCCGAGAAGTTATCTTTCTTTACCTTGCTTGGTGCAACTCTGACCTGGAGAGCCATGCCACATCCTACGTCAACGAGGTGGTGAAAGCCACACTCCTCTGTGGGTGACATCTGGGAGAAGAGGCAATTGTCACCGGGAGCTTTTCAATTACTCTTGGAGACTAAGCGTGAGATTCAATGGCGCAGGGTGATTGGATTATACACAATGAGACAGAAGCCATCTGTGAGCCATGAGTAAGCTGCCGAGTGCCAAAACGGAACATGCTTATTAGACAACGGAGTTCTCAGACCATTTGCAGTTTGGTCAAATTTGAAAGACGGGTTGATTGTTTTTAGACAGTGCTGCAAATAGGCAGGGACTTGGAATTCTCCCGAGCTGCGTGAGTAATTACTGTGTCCTACTTAAAGCAGAAACATGGGTTTTCAGTCAGGAGGGCTGGAGATCGTCTTCCAAGGACGGTGCTGCCGTTCGTGGGGTAGCATGGTCTGCTTCTGTGTTTTATTTCCAAGGAGTGTAGACTTCTGAAAAAAAAGAAATCATTAAACCCTTTTACATCATGGCAATGGGATATGAAAATTCTGACATGATGTTGGGAAATGGGAAGGTTCCCATGCTCTGAAATGAGAGTCTCTCTGCAGTCCGGGTAATGTTTCTAAGAACGGCCAGCATGCATTCCCGGGGCTCTGAGTCTCTGTGCCCACAGAACCAATCTGTCATTGACCACATTTCATCCTTTCATCTTTTGATTGGCACCTCTTATAGATGGGTGTATGATCATGTGTATTCTGTGGACCTTTTCCCAACTACAGCATCTTAACTTCTACACAAAGCATGTTCTGCAAATCATATCCCCATACATAAAGTCATGGTTTTTGGTAAAGGTAAAAGAAATAAAAAAAAAAGGTTTTCAATAAGCCCAGGGCTTAATATTTTTCTCCTGGAAATGTTTTTACCTTTGAGTTTCATAATGCATATGAATAACATTGTCAATGCGCTTTTGTTGAAACGCTTTAGATGAGTCCTTTAATCCGTGGCTTCCCCGTGTCTCTGCCGGCGTGGTGAGTTCCTTTAGAGAAGGGCTCTTTCTTCTGCCTGCTGACAACTTTGTAACAGCTCCCAGTGTCCGCTTCCGGTTTTGGCGCGGGTGCACCCTCAGCAAATGCGGAGGGGCTGTGCAAATCCCGTGCCTCACCCCGTTTGTAACAGCCAGGGGCCAGCCTTTCTCTCTAAAAAGGTCAAGGAGAGCGCCCTGGGAGTGAGGCCGCGTCCAGGGCTTATCCCATAACCTGTGCTTCACTTGCTCTACTTTCAGCATATTCAGTCTGTGCTGTACAACGCGATCCCTTTGGAATCCTCCTGGTCAACAGGAGCCAGCCAAGATTTATCTTCCTAGGAAGCTGGCACAATACATGGGGAGACGACACTAATTGCACTGCCACCACTCCGCTGGATAAACTATTGAAAAGAACTAATGTTCTGGTTTGTTTGTTCATTTATATTGTTCTTTAGATTCCACATATCAGTGAGATCATATGGTGTTTGTTTGTTTTTTTCCGACTGACTTTTTTTCCATATACTACCCTCAAGTCCATCCATGCTGTAGCAAATGGCAAGAAAAAAAGAGAAAGAAAAATGCTAGTTTCATATAATCACACTAGAAAAACTAAATGGCCAATATATGGGTGGAGATTGTGTGTGAGTACAACAATAACCATCTTTTATTTCAATGAGTATTATGATCTAGTTTTGACAATAAGTCAAGGTATAGAGATTAAACCATGCATATTCAATAGCTATGCTTCTGTTTCCTAAGTTTGCCATTAGATTGATAATGTGTACATGTGTACATAGTGTGTATATATATATATGCATATATGTATACATATATATGCATATATATATATATATATATATATATATATATATACATACATACGTATGTGTGTATTCAGCATACTCTTATGGAAGTTAAGGAATAAAATATGGAAAATTCTTTCCATTCTTGGATTCTGAATTGTGCCTCTTGACATTTTATCATGTTTTACAGTATTTTCAGTCCCTTGATATACTTTGTATCCAGAGTTTTTTTTTATAAAACCTAACTTATCTACTTAGTAGAAGGACTAAGAAACTTCAAGGTTTTTAAGAGCTATTTTCAAGACAATAGTACGTAAGTTAGAACTTCTTCCGGGTAAAATCAGAAGAGAAAATGAATCCAGGACCACAATCAGTAAATCTAACTATTTGGGACTTGATGGGCTGCCATATTCAGAAAATTTTAAATTTTAGAATGGTAATAAGATTCATATAATATATTATATCACATGTCCAAGAGGTCTGGAACTTTATTCTGTATTCAAACACATTGTTTGAGTGGGGAAAATATGTGAACTTTTACTTTAAGTGGCACAAATAATTTTATGTCATTTCAGGTAAGGTTCTGCCACCAAACTAGTTCAGATCAAGTAATAAAAATCTCAGAAGAGTGATAAAAGTAGTTTTAGAGCTTTTTAGGTTTTGGCTTCATAGACAATTGTGGCCAAGTACAATTTTAATCATAAGAATCAAAGATTGGTGTTGATGATAGAACTCCAGATACAATTTTAGCCCCAAGACTTCTAATCACTCTGCCTGGCTCCATGCCAGCAAGCCATGCTCCTCACTCATTTAGAGTTTGAGAATGGGTTGAGATCATTTCAGCCTCAAGACCTCTATAAATACAATTCTAAATGATATGATGATGATGGTGGTGATGATGCTATTTTAACAAAATCAATTATTTATAAGAAGTAATAGAGGAAAATTCCTTTGCCCCCAGTGTCAGGATTAAATAAAACCAGTTCCCATAATGCTTTCTGCTCCTGTCATTGCCTGCTTGGCCTTGGAAGCCCGGCACTGTATATTTTTAGATTTGCTGAGTCTCTTTAGCCCATTTTTCCCGTGCATGGCCTTTACCACATTTGTTGTTTTCTGCCTTCTTGAAATTAAAATATAGTTCTCTATAGGATATCACGAAATCATAAAAATATATATATTAAAAACAAGCAGGCTTTATTTTATTTCAGGGAGCTATGGAAATACCGATCAAAGTTGAGGTAAAATTTTGTTTGTTTATGCCCCTAATGGAATTTCCTATAGGTTTGGGCCCACATTAAAGAGAGGATACATACACACACACACACACACACATACATATATATATATATATGCTTAATTACATACCTATCTCATGGTTTCAGATTTATTGAGCAATAAATTATGTCTTGAAAAATAAAGTCACAATAAGGGCAATACCTCTAAATAGTAATGGCACGGAATAAGAGAACAATTGGTATGGGCTAGTGTTTATGAACAGCCAAACTCTTATTAGGTATCAATTTTATTACTTTTTCTCATCAACCTAAACCAGGGTTACTAATAACTGCAAATATAAACACTAATTTCAGTCTCTCACTTTACCTACTTTTAAGTCAGTTGACCATAGTTTCGTGCCTTGAAATGGGCCATACAGAGTGGAAGAACATTATGAGATTATATAAAAATAAAATAAAACTGGAGACTACATACATTTTGTCAACTTAAAATAAGGTCTGGGAAAGAAATCTGCAAGTGAGGGTAAATTTGGTGTTGTGGTCCCAGAGTAAAAACAAAGAGTGAATGACAAATTTAGAGTCCTAATTTGAAGAATGGGAATTGGATTTTCAATAGGAAGAGAATATAGAGTGGAGGGAAAGAGGAGGACATTCTAAATAAGAGAAACATAAAGCACAAAGGAAATGAGATCAAACGTTGCTAGAAAAATGACACTAAGGCAGTGAAGGAATAGTGATTTGTGGAGGCCTCAAAGGACAAACCAGAGAATTGTATTTTGGTTCAAAATAAAGCAGCACCGGTCTTGAGCAGCACATGACAGCTCAAGTCAGCATATAAAAATTTAGTCTGTAGCAGTGTAGAATAAAAGACTACAGAGAGGACATTGCTTGGTCTATTGGAAAGGCCTTGTGATTTGATGTTTAGTGACTTAGAATAAGTGAGAAGAATTAGATTTTTTAAAACACCGCGGGTAGAGCTCTAGCTGGGTAGCAGAGTTGGTTAGAGCATTGAAGCATCATCCAGACACACCAGTAGATTCCTGAACAGGGCACATACAATAATCAACCAATGGATGCATAAAGTTGTTGTATTTATTTATGCATCCCCCCCTCTCTTTGTCATTCTCTCTCTCACGTTCAAATCAATAAATTTTTTAAAAGGTCCTAGTTGATTCAGCAGCGTAAATTTAAAAAAATATTTTAAAAAATCATGATTACAAAATGGCAGTCTTTATGATGGGGGCTGAAAAAGAAAAAGAAAAAAAAGAGTGAAACTGACTTTAAAATTTTCACAACAACAAAGTAAGGCAGTTATGATACCATTGATAAGAATGGTGAGGTTAAGAAAGTAGGCAATGCTCTTAGAATGGCTCTTATGAATAAGATGAAAAATAAAAAATGTTGGAGAGGTTGTGGATAAAAAGGAACCCTCATTCACTGCTGGTAGGAATGTAAACTGATGCAGTCACAGTGAAAAACAATGTAGAGGTCCCTCAAAAAATTAAAAATACTGTTACCTTATGACCCAGCAATCCCTCTTCTGGATATCTACCTGAGAAAAAATGTGAAAATTTATGAAGAGATCTGTTCATTGCAGCTTTATTTATGGTAGCCAAGAAATGAAAACAAATTAAACCTCCTTTAGCAGATGACTGAGGAAAGAAAATTCAGTACATATGTATAATGGCATCCTACTCAGCCATAAGAATGGATGAAATCCTGCCATTTGAGAAAACATGATAGATCTTGAGAGTATTATGCTAAACTAAATAAGTCAGACAGAAAACGACAGGAGCCATATGATTTCACTCTTCTGTGGGATATAAAACAGAAAGCAACCGAGACGGGTTTGGCTCAGTGGATAGAGCGTCGGCTTGCGGACTGAAGGGGCCCAGGTTCGATTCTAGTCGGGGGGATGTACCTTGCTTGCGGGCACATCTCCACAGTGGGGCGTGCAGGAGGCGGCTGATCGATGTCTCTCTCTCATCGATGTTTCTGACTTTCTATCTCTCTCCCTTCCTCTCTGTAAAAAATCAATAAAAATACATTAAAAAAAAAAAAACAGAAAGCAAAAAAAGAAAAAACAAATTGACACAGGTAACAGTATGATGGTTACCAGAGTGGAAGGGGTTGGGGGAGAGAATGAAGAGGGAAAAGAGGGTCCAATATATGGTGATGGAATGAAATTAGACTATAGGTGGTGAGCAAACAATGCATTATACAGATGCTGTATTATAGAATTATACACTTGAAACATACCTGATATATGATGTTATTAACCAGTGTCATCCCACCCAATTACATTTAATTAAAAAATAAAATAAAATGGGAGAAACCAAGATGGTGGCATAGGTGAACACCAAAACTGCTGCCTCACACAACAATTTCAAACTACAACTAAAGACAGAATGGACATCATCCAGAACCACAGGTAAGCTGGCTGAGTGGGAATTCTACAACTAGAAGGAAAGAAAGGGGCTCACAAAAACTCAGAGGAGCTGTAAAAAGCTGAGGTGCAGAGACACACATGTGGAGAGGATGGGCGGCAGATTGCCTGGCTGGCTTCCTCTAACAGGAGGGAGACAGAAAGTCTTGGCTGCATTGAACCCCAGTTCTGGGCAAGACTCATTCGGGGGGAGTCTAGACTGTTGGAAAAAGGGAGGAGTGTACAGAAACTTAGGGGAGCTGTGAAAGACAGAGGTCTGGAGGCCTGCACCCATGGGTGTACACAGAGAGGACTGACTGCTGAGTGTACCACTGGCTTTCTCTAGCAGGAGAAAGATAGAACCTCCCAACTGCACTGAACTCTTCTTCTGACTGCACTGAACCCCAGTTTCACACGAGACCCTGGAGACCTAAACTCATACGGGTTCTCAGAGTACACAGAAACTCAGGAAGCCAGAAAGGCAGAGGTCTGGAGGCATGTACATGTGTGCAGGGAGGACTGCAGTAAGACCAAGGGACACTGAGACCCAGGAGCCGCATAGGGCAGGGCTGAGGGGAAGCCAAGTCTGTCTGCTCAGTCCTGAGACTCTGCCCCATTCAAGGTAGCACAGAGGCTTTTTCAATTTTGCAAGTCTTGTATCATAAGGCTGACTGTAGCACAGAAGGTCTCCCGGCATAGACACAGCTGATCCTCACAACCAATTGTCCTGGAGGTCAATTCCCCCCAGTGATACCAACAACAATCAACACTTAACTACAACAAGGTTGTGCACACAGCCCACAAAGGGGTACACCAAGAGAGTCCACCTCAGGTAACTGGAGAGGAGGAGCTACTGGGCCATATAGGACAACTAGCACACAAAGCTACTCTACCAACTCAGGGAAGCAGCAAAAATGCAGAGACAAAGAAACAGATCACAAATAAAAAAATGGAAGGAAACAAATGATTGGATATAGAGTTCAAAACCACAGTTATAAGGTTTTTCAAAAATTTCCTAGAAAAGGTCAATAAATTTAGTGAGACCCTCGAGGATATGAAAAAAAAAAAAACCAACTACACTGATTGAAATAAAAAATATTATATAGAGACCTAATAGCAGACTAGAAGAACACAAGAATCAAGTCAAAGATTTGAAATACAAAGAAGCAGAAAACACTCAACTGGAAAGCAAAAAGAAAAACAAATCCAAAAATTTGAAGATAGTGTAAGAAGCCTCTGGGACAGCTTCAAGCATACCAACACCAGAATTGTGGGGGTGCCAGAAAAAGAGAGAGAGCAAGATACTGAAAACCTATTTGAAGAAATAATGACTGAAAACTTCCCACATCTGGTAAAAGAAATAGACTTACAAGTCCAGAAAGCACAAAGAATCCCATATAAAAGGAATCCAAAGAGGACCACACCAAGACACATCATAATTAAAATACCAAGAGCAAAAGACAGAGAATATTAAAAGCAGCAAGAGAAAAACAGTTAATTACCTACAAGGGAGCACCCATAGGATTGTCAGCTGATTTCTCAACAGAAACTACGAAGGCCAGCAGGGAGTGGCAAGATATATTTGAAGTGATGAATAGCAAGAACCTACAACCAAGATTACTTTACCCAGCAAAGCTATCATTCAGAAATGAAGGGCAGGCAGATAAAGAGCTTCACATATAAGAAAAAGCTAAAGGAGTTCATCAACTCCAAACCAGTATTATATGAAATGCTGAAAGGTACTCTTTTAGAAGAGGAAGAAGAAAAAAGTAAAATAAAAATTAGGAATAATAAATATATGTCTATCAACAAGTGACTCTAAAAATCAAGTGAGTTAAAAATCTGATGAACAGAATAAACTGGTGAATATAATAGAATCAGGGACATAGAAAGGGAGTGGACTGACAATTCTCAGGGGGAAATGGGTAAAGGGGATACGGGAAGAGACTGGACAAAAATCATACACCTATGGATGAGGACAATTGTTGTGGGGGAGGTAAGGGCACAGGGTGGGGTTGGAGCTGGGTGGAGTAGAGCTCGGGGGGGGGGAGAGGAACAATTGTAATAATCTGAACAATAAAGATTTATTAAATTAAAAAAATGAAAATAAATAAAATAAACTGGAAAATGAGAAGCAAATAGTTGAATTCAACACATTAATTTTCAAGGCTAATTAAAACTTCAGTGAGCAACAGAATCACCTGAAGGGTTGAGAACAGATTTCAGGGACCCACTCACAAAGTTTCTGATTTAATAAGTCTGGGATGGACCTCATGTTTACATTTCTGAATGCCACATTTTCAGAGCCACTGATGTAAATTATGTCTTCCAAGGATGAAGGTCTGGGGCCAACTGCATCAATATGGGAATTACCCATATCCTGGTCATTGTTGAAACTTTGTTGTGGAACTTTCTGATTTATAGCATTTTCCATCATTTTTATATTCTCTATCATCTGTTTCCTTAATTATATTGCTGGCATTAAATTGAAATAACTGCTCAGTTTCTGGCAGTGGGAATACAAGTGACTGAAAGCTTAAGAAATAAAAACACAGATTCTGAAAATAGACGGTGAATGTACAATGGAAGATGAGAGCATAGCTTTTGAAGGATGCAAAAGAGAGAGCTACAGGAGCACACTGCAATCAGGGCATTATGGGTAGGAGGAAAAAGGACATCTAAGTACTTGACAATCTCCTCTAGAAATTTCCTCTCACTCTCCGTGAAGAAGCAAAAAGGTAGACCGTTCAAAGGAAAAGTTAATAAGGCTACTTTGTATTTTAATTATTTCCAAGTACCCAGGTGCTTCAGTGAAGGGTTTCATGTACATGTAAATTACTTCTGTGCCCTAGCACATTTGCAAAAATCTAAATGAGATGTTGTTCCATTTAAAATTTAAATAACTCCCTTGAGAAAATGCCAACCAGATTGCTTCAAGGAGAAGTCAATGCATAAACATGTATTTGTTATTTACTTGTTAATGTGTTCAGCGTCTTTAAAGTATTTCGGTGCTTTTGCGTGAAACCTAAAGTCCTCTGTAATGTGAGTTGACGACCCTAAAATGATGTGTGAGAAAAAAAGTAAACAAACAATACTGTGGTAGAGGCAGAGTACACCATTTACAGAAAGACTTTTCTCCCCTTTCAGGGAGAATGGTTACCAAGAGTGATATTCCATTGTTCCCGAAGGGCTCAGATATGGCACAGAGTGGCAGGTGCAGACCCACGAGGGCACCTTTTTTAATGGGTGACTCAGCAGAGGGATGATCATCTGAGACCCCGGCGCTCAGGACTAAGGGGTGAACTTGGCTTTCTTTGTTCAGCAGCCTGCTCAGGCGGGCGGACTGAGTCAGCTGCAGTTCTGGGAAGGCAGCTGCCGGCAGAAATGTGCAGTCATTCCACATTCTCTCTCTTCTGATTGGAACTTACCTCTTAGAGGACCGTTTGAAGTTAGGAAGGGGATGGGGAAGAAGTTCAAGTTCAATGTTTAATCCTTGGCAATTAACTTCCATGCTCCCCTTGGGGGAACATTTCGACTAAAAACAGTATTTTAAAAAATACCCCTAGGATTTCTTGGACACAAACTTATGGGTCTTTTTTTTTTTCCTTAAAACACACACACACACAACAAAACAACAGCATGCTGAGTTAAGAGTGAATGAATCAGAAACATACGGATTACATTTTCCCTGAGATTTGCATGGATTTGAGAGCCATGGAGAAAAGGGCACTTGGCAAGATGCATTGGAGACTTTATCCAACCAAGAACATTTGAAAAAACAGTCTGTGGTGCTTTGGTGGACACAAACTGGTGCCAAATTCTTTCATTTTTATGAACAGTACTGCAGTTTTAAAAAAAAAGAAAAAAGAAAAACAAGGCATAAAAGTGACTTAATTGTAATGTAATAAAGACACGGAATGCCGCTTGTACGAGAGCTAGAAGCTCTGCAGACAAGCGCCAGCTTTCGGAGGGATGGGCTGAGGGTGTGTGAGAGCAAATCGGAATGAAGCAGGAACAGTAGTGCCGTGGACTAATGACAAGGGAAGGTTTTAGTTTATGGCCATCCCCCCTCCTCCCCTCCGACCCCCCTCAATGAAATGAAAATCACAACAGTACCGCAAACGTTATTTTAGGAAAAGCAACATAGCGATTCTTCTCTGCATGCACTGCTGGCTTTGTTTGTTTTGGGTACACAGCCTGCCAATCAGCCGACACTCTGGGGCTGAGACCGTGCTCTGAAGGCCTGGGTACAACTGTCAGGTGACGCAGAGCCATGTTTACACACACTTTGGCACGTTTTTCAAGTCAAAACAGGCATCGCGTTGCTAATAAGCATGTTCAAAGTCATTAACAAAATGATTTAGGAGGGAAATACTTTTTAAAAAAACAACAACTCCGTTCTGTTGTCTTCAATGTGCTAAATATATTTCAGCCATAGAAAAGTTCTTACTGTAACATTTTTTTTCCATGCCTTTTTTTTCTGGTGGATCCATTACCAACATCTCATTCACAAAAGTATTCACATAAGATCCTATTCAATGACTCGCATTCACGTAATCGCTTAGAAAGTAGCTACATAAAGACAGACATTTTCTAAATATTTGCTGCTGAGTTGAAAGGAGAGGTAAAGAGAAACAGAAGGCACAGGGAGAGCTTTTAATAGAGATGGAGACCAGAAGAGGTGATCATCTTTGTAGTGTTTTACCCGCAAACCTAAAATTAAGTTTATAGCCTGGGCACAGACGGTGACGTCAACAACCCTGACAGGCTCCAGATTTGGTCTTGACCCTGGGCATGTGGATTCACTTTTTCTTCCTTTGCCTGTTTTAGCTTCTGTGAGCATCCTAAGATCTACAGTGGCACCTCCAGATACGAGTGCCCTAACATACGAGATTTTTGAGATACGAGTCGTGGAGCGAGCGATTTTTGCTTTGAAATACGAGCAACATTTGAGATAGGAGTAATCGCACGGATCGGCTGGCTGCACACGACCCACCAGTTTACTGAGACTCGAGCGTCTCATAGTTTCCCACGCCTCAAGGTTACGGAACGAATTAAACTCATATCTCGAGGTACCACTGTATCAGAAGCACTTCAGTTTCTGACTGATAAGCTAGTAATAAGGGCAATTTTTAAAATTTTTTAATTTTCTTTATTGATTAAGGTATTACATATGTGTCCTTACCACCCCTCCCCTTGCCCGCTTCCCTCGTGCTCACACCCTCACCGCCCTCATGTCTGTGTCCATTGGTTAGGCTTACATTCATGCATACAAGTCCTTTGGTTGATCTCTTCCCCTTCTCCTCACCCTCCCCTACCTTTCCTCAAGGTTTAATGGTCTGATCCATGCTTCTCTGTCTCTGGATATGTTTTTGTTCATCAGTTTATATTGTTCTTTATATTCCACAAATGAGTGAGATCATGTGATACTTACCTTTCTCCGACTGGCTTATTTCACTTAGCATAATGCTCTTCAGTGCCATCCAAGTGGTAGGAGTTCTGTCCTTTTTACAGCATAGTATTCCATTGTGTAGATGTACCACAGTTTTTTAAGCCACTCATCTGCTGATGGGCACTTAGGCTGTTTCCAAATCTTAGCTATTATAAATTGTGCTGCTATGAAGGTGCATATATCCTTTCTGATTGGTGTTTCTAATTTTGGGGGATATATTCCTAGAAGTGGGATCACTGGGTCAAATGGGAGTTCCACTTTTAGTTTTTTGAGGAAACTCCATACTGTTCTCCACAGTGGCTGCAACAGTCTGCATTCCCACCAGCAATGCACGAGTTTCCTCTTTCTCAGCATCCTTCCCACCACTTGCCATTTGTTGATTTGTTGATGATTGCCATTCTGACAGGTGTGAGATGGTACCTCATTGTTGTTTTGATTTGCATTTCAAGATGATTAGTGACTTTGAGCATGTCCCTTGGCCTTCCTTCTGTCATCTTTGAAAAGTGTCTATTTAGGTCCGATGCCCATCTTTTGATTAGGTTGTTCATCTTCCTTTTGTTAAGTTGTATAGGTTCCAATAAGGGCAATTTTTAAGTGAGATCCAAGATGAACTGGGGAGTCATTTATGGAGCGTATCCTGCTGGGTGTGTACATTATTACTTGGGCAAACTAAATTAGTTGCATAAATTTGAAATATTTGGAAGTCAGTCCCTCTGCCTTCCTAACTCCGGCAACATCATACCGCAGGCAGGGAGGTTGACCTAGAAAGGGATTTACTCAGCAGATGGGAAGAGAGACCCCTCATTCAAATGCCGAGGTTCCTGCAGTCTAGAGAAAAATATCATATCCATCCAAAGGGCCTTTGTATTTCTAGGGAGGAGGGTCTGAGCCTTTGCGAATGTTAAAATGTGTGAATTCCATCACAGTTTTCCCACAAAACGGAAGCAAAAGCACAAGTGAACATCTACATATCTCTTCAGACTCGTAGTGATTTATCTCTGTCCCTCAGTAAGCATATTTTTACTGTTCCTGGTACGTTTTGACTCTGTTTTTCAATCTGCTTTGACTGGTTTCCTCATGGAACCCACAGGGAAGGGGAACTCAGTTTTCTCACGGAGCAGAGCCGCTGCGAACCTCGATATAACACTTTCCAATCTATCAGAGATTTCCGTGTTTTCTCTTTTTGTTGCTGTTTGGTTTTTGTTTTTGTGCGTTTTTTTTTTTTATAAAAGCTATTAATTTATTTAGTTCTATTACCCAATACAATATTTTTTTACAAGACAGAAATTGAAAAAAATGGAAATGTTAATGATAAAAATCATGGTAAAGATAAAATGTAATATCTTGAGATCTAGATGGATATTATTAACAAGCTGAAAGCAGTAAGGTTTTTTTTAAAATATATTTTATTGATTTTTCACAGAGAGGAAGGGAGAGGGATAGAAAGTCAGAAACATCGATGAGAGAGAGACATCGATCAGCCGCCTCCTGCACACCCCACACTGGAGATGTGCCCGCAAGAAAGGTATATGCCCCTGACCAGAATCGAACCCAGGACCTTTCAGTCCGACGCTCTCTCCATTGAGCCAAACCTGTCTCGGCAAGCAGTAAGTTTTAAACTCAATTACTTTCTCAATTAATTTAAAGTAGTCAACAGTGTATTCAATGTTGAGGAATAAAAGAAAGTGAAGAATTTGTAAAATGAATTAATGTAATTGTTCCTAAAAGTTACATGTTTAAACCTCTCTGTCATGCTTAAGCTTACTGTTCAACTTTTGCATATTCTTCATATTGTTCATGTTTTCATACTTCCAACTGTATATAGTTCTTTAATTAATATGGCATCCCAGTAAAGGACCTTAAATATTTGGATGTCCCTGGGATACATTTATGCACGTACTAAAAGAGTGAGTTTCTGCTATGTTCAGGCTCTTTCCCATGTGCTTTTGTTTTAGAAATGAACAAACAAGATCAGACCCAGTGTTTGCCTTCATAGGGCTTACCCATCCAGTGGGTATAAAAATAAGTAAACAGGCAAACACAATGGAAGGTGGCAAGATTGGCAATCAATATTCAGGTTGCCATAGGAAATTGCAAGTAGAAGCACTAAGAAGGTAGGTGACTTGGGTTGGGAGAGAATATAGGAAAAATCCTCCTAGAGGAGGTGACCTTAAGGTTCAGACCCAAGTTTTGAGTTGCATTTGCCTAAAAGGTCTTCCCTGAGAACTAGTCACCTCACTAATGAGTGAGCCCAGACATCATGCATCAGTCTCCCTTCAATGCAGCATCTTTTCTTTCTCTAACATGGTGTATGGAGAAGGCAAAAATTGAATTTATTTTAAAAACTTGGTCTTGGAAAAGAAGCCATTTGTGAAGGCTAATGAAAGTGAGTTATGATAAAAAAAAAATGGAAGTGAAGATGAAGTGAGTTAGTATAAGAAATGAATGGCTTTCCATCATACTCAGTGAGCAAAAACTAAAACCATTTCCCCTAAGAACAGGAACAAGGCAGGGATGCCGACTTTCATCACCCGTGTTTGGCATGGTACTGGAGGCACTAGCCACAGTGATCAGACAAGAAGAAGAAATAAAAGGCATCCAAATTGGAAAAGAAGGAAAACTGTCAGTATTCACAGATGAAATAATATTGTACAAAATCCTCAAGATTCCATCAAAAAACTGCTTGATTTAATTAATGAATCCAGCGATGTAAAAACAATGCTTTACAGACCAGAAAGGTGGCAGTGCCCACACAGCAGAGGTCTGGCAGGTAGCGAGGGACCCTCCCCCCCCCCCCACATGCAGCCCCTCAGCAAGGCTCGCTGGCTCTTCCTCCAGAGTGTGCCTTTTTCTTACTCTGTTATTACTCCCTAGTCAAGTCACCATCATCCCTCCCTGTGCCACTGTGCTGGTCTCCAAACAACCTCTGCCTTTATTTTTGCCCCCTAGTACCCCCTTTACCACAGAGCAGCCAGAGAAAACTGTAGAAATATCAGTCAAATCAGTTAAAATCCTCATTGACTTCTCACTGCTCCGAGAAAGAAGATTCTGATTTCTGATTCTATTGTGCAAAGGGCTCCCTGACGAGGCCCGTCTCTTTGAACAAATCTCATGCCACCCTCGCCCACCCTTCTCCTGCCCATCAACCTTCATTTTGTTCCCAATAGACCCAGCTCTTTCCCGCCTGTGGCCATTGCACTCTGCTCCCCCTGCCTGTGATGCTTCCCTTTCATCTTTGTCCCTTTTTTTCCAGATCTCAGGCTATCTGCCCTCCAGCGCAGCCATCTAATAACTCTAGCACGTCTTCCTCTTTTGTATCTCTGCAGAGATGTGGTTATTTTCTCTTTGTCTTATTGTTATTGATGATTGTCAGTTTCCTCGCATAAAATGAAGCTCTTTGAGAACAGAAGCCTGCCCCTTTTGGGGAAGTGGAAGCTATTGGTTAATGAGCAGTCCTCAGATCTTCTTTCCGCGAATGGAAAGCTGATTACCTCCTTAAAAAGAAAATCGTGTCAGGAGGATTCTTAATGCAGACAAACTCCCTTTGTCTATGAGATTCCCTTTTTTTTCCGTGACTACATAGGATTTAGGAACAAATGCATGTGAAGTATTAAAAAAAAAAAGACTGTATACATACAAAGGGGTAGAGGGAGTGGGAAACACAGAATATAACATGTAAAAATATTAACACAGTAACTATCACATGTTAGGCGCCAAAATCTCTTCCCTGGTCCAAGTATTTATCTTCACCCATTATTCACTAATCCCTTTATTCATTCACTCACCAGATGTAGTTCACCAAACCCCGGGGCACCAGTAGACACTGATTATAAAAGAAGCATGTCTTCAGAGACGGATAAGAAGTAAATCCACCAAAACAGTTAAAGGCTAGAAAAGCCAGTAAGGAACTTAAATGGCCCAGAATTGAATACACTCAACATGAAAATTTTTCTAAGTCGAAAAATTGGATATAAGAGTGTGTGCTTGATCTTAGAAACACTGTTGATATTCTATACTCTTAAAGCTGAGGATTAAGTCTGTAAATGTGCTTAATGTTATTTACATTTAAATATATATTTAAATATTATTCTAGTTACTATTATGGTGTAAAAAATTACTCCAAATTTAACGACATAAAATCATGATCTGTTATGCATCCACATTCTAGGTTAGTAATTCAAGAAGAGCAATGTTGCCGAAACTGGTTTGGCTCAGTGGATAGAGCGTCAGCCTGAGGACTGGAAGATCCCAGGTTCAATTCCGGTCAAGGCATGTACCTTGGTTGCAGGCACATCTCCAGTAGGGGGAGTGCAGGAGGCAGCTAATCGATGTCTCTTTCTCATCGATGTTTCTAACTCTCTCTCTCCCTTCCTCTCTGTAAAAAGTCAATAAAAATATATTTAAAAAAGAAGAAGAAGTAATAGAGCACTGTTGGTTAGTGTTCACTGAGGGGTCTTTTGTAGTTGCAGTCAGATTTTGATCGGGATGACAGTCGTCTGAAAGCTTGACTGGGACTTCAGGAGGTGTGACAAGTCGACCAGGTGCCTCAATTCTTCTGCATACAAGCCTCTCTGAGGTGGCCAGCTTCCCTCAGAGTGAGTGATCCAAGAAATCAGGGAGAAGGTACCTGCCATTCACAGTTTTGAGAGGCATGCGTTGTCACTTCTGACGCTGCTGGTCACACAGGCCTAGTCTGGATCACTGTGAGAAGGAACAGCTCAGTGGTGTAAAGACCAGGGAGTGTGGGTCACTGGTGGCCCTTTTGGGGCCATTTTGGAGGTTGCTAATGGCAATATCATTAAATGTTAACCTTTTGGGTAGTTAATATGCTTAGAGGATGCCCATAAAAGGATTTTTCCATTACTAAAGTGAAGAAAAATCAAGCAATTGTAGCAATCAGTAATGTAATTTTAAAATCATTTTGTATACTTATACACTTTTAAAATATAATTTTTTAAATAAAAATTACTCTTAACATGTGAAAACACTTAATTGTATAAGAGATGGGTTCATTTATCCATTCATTCTTTGACCTGCCCAAGCGTATACTCTACTAATGTTTATTGAATAACAATTATAGACATAGTTCAGTGAAAGCAGCTGTGAAAAAGTGATTTTTGTCATTGGTTTTTCAAAAGTAGCTTAAATCAATAAATTACAGAAAGAAATGACTCTTTGTATAGATTGCTGCCTTTAAAATATTCCAAAAAAAGTTTTGGAACATTTAGGCCCATTTCCTGACAATTTTCCACTGTTCCTTCCAGTGCAAACCCACCGTCAGTACCAGGAGGGAGGGTGAGAGCATTAAAACATGATTTGAATAATCATAAGGTTTAATGCATAGTTGGTTTTTATTTAAAGGCTCATCTATGTGCACGCACACACACACATACACACACACACGTGCTTATGCACATCCCTGTAAAGTATTGGTTTGGCAATAAGTTGTGCAGCTGTGCAGCTGAATTTTGATCTTCAGGTTCTTCTCTCTGAAAATCAAGTCCAGATGATTCTAAAACCAGCTGACGGTAAGAACGAGAGAGCAGTTTTTACCAAATTTAGACACACTCAAAGCCTCATGAAATCTAAGTTTAGAATAAACCAAATTTTCCCAATCTCTCCAGATTTTGCTTTGCCTGGCACCGGGGAGTGCAGCTTTCCAGTAATTTAAAAGAAAGCAAAGAGGAGAAACAGTAGCAGCAGTTAGTGAAGTAAATTCGGCAACTTCTTCGAAATTGAACAGAAAAAACAGCACCCTGATAATATGATAGTTAACTAAGCATCTATCTGTAGAAGGACAAAGTTACCTTTTAAGGAATGTGTAGTTCCAAACGGGTGGGAATAGGAGGCTATTTGGTGAAGTTCTCTCAAGTTTTACCAAACCTGAAGCATTTAAAAACTCGGAAATAAATGAGCCCAAACTACCACTGGATTTACAATAGATAATAGTGTGTTACAGAATTAAGGGTATTTAATATTTATGAAAAGAATCATTCGATCATGCTGTTTGGACTGCCATGTTGAAGGCAGGTGTTCCATACATACGGGTAAGTCCCTAAACTCTGCATTTGCATTTCCAGTCTGGTGTTCTCATGAAATTCAATCATTATGGCTCCTGAGTCTAGCAACTCAGCTGAACACAGTTGAATATATACAAATTTACATAGAAAGTTTTGTGCCAACAGAGGATCCTTATGCTTATATGTAGAAGTGACATTCCTGGAGTCTGATATTTTGCATTAAACTCCAGGTGAGGTCAGACTTAATATGTTAAATAAGTTAGGCTAACTTGAAAATTGCTATGATATGAACAGACATAGTTTCCTTATCGGGAGTTAAAAAAATGATGATCTATTTCAGGAAGTGAAACCTGATTGCATGAAACTGAACCCACGCAAAACTGAAGCTATTCAAAGTTTCCACCGAGAAAGCTCTACCATACTCAGTTCTCTAAGATATTAAATGTTCAGTTTTGTTGTGACATTTAAAGTGATCGACCAGGAAACTTAAAAATTAATGTTTGTCTTAAAGAAGTTCTTTGTCCCTCTTCCTTTCAAGTGCAAAGTCACAATCTGTTCTTTATGCCAGCTTCCTTTAGAGAGCATGTCCACTACCTAGGAAAACCAAGGGTCTGAAGAAACTGTGTATTTTCTTTAACACACACCACTCTCTTTGTCAATGCTCATGTAAATATTCACCCACAGGCCTGGTCATCCCAGATCACCATGTGCCCTGACATACATGGCATTATAAAGTTGACCTGAGACCATGTCTCTTTTTTTATCAGTTACTCTAAAGTTTTGCTTTGAATAAATGATTAACCACTTACCTCACGATGATGAGTTAGATGTTTGAGGATTATTGAAAAGAAAAAAAAAATTCTATCAGGCTTTCTCTCTGACATTACCAACAGCACATGATGAAATCATGTCATGATCACACTTAAATGTGTGGAATCTAATGAACAAAATAATTATGAATAAAATAGATCCAGAGACATGGAAGCATGGAACAGACTGACAACCCTCAGGGAGAAGGGGGTGGGAAAGTAGGAAGAGGTCAACCAAAGACTTCAGATGCATCATCCATGAACACAGACAATAGTGTGGCGAAGGCTGGGAGATGAGGGAAGACAGTAGAGTGGAAGATGTCAATGGGGTTTAGGGGAGTTAGAAAGAGGGACATCTGTAACACTTCAACAGTAAAGATAATTCTTTTAAATAAATAGGTAGTGGCAACGAAAACCAAGCCCAAACAAAACAGGCCCAACTGAGACCAGCAAAGAGAGAAACGCATCTCCATTGCCTAGGACAGATGTAATGGCGGCAGCACCAGGTTAGGGTAGGAATCTAGAAAAGAAAGATAACCAGATGTAATGATAACCCAGAGTTAATATTTAGAGATAAGACCAGAAGATGTGTCAAATTCAGTTAGGTAAATTAGGGGAATATGAAAATTCACAAAAAAGAAAGTAAAATCTACACATAATGTCACCCCTGTGATATAATCTTCATAAGATTTCAGAGTATTGATAGAACATTACTGTTACTTTTTTAAAAAACAGAGGAAATCCTATATAATAAGAGAAGACTATGTTAATTATTTGTTACACTCTGCAGTGTAATGACCTTACCCATAAGGACTGGATCATAAATAAGCAGGAGGTTAGGGCAGCCAGCTACAAGCAGGGGGTCAGAGAGCTACAGGAGGGAGCAGGGCAGTGGGCTGGTAGCCAGCTGAGGCAAGTGGCAGCAAGCTACTCACACACGGATTTATGGGCAGGGCTACGAGTCTTTTATAAACACTGCTGTTTTCATGTGTCAATACTATTATGTATTTACATCAGCTACATGGTATGGAAGTATTATTTTACTTCACAAACCCCTTATCCCTGGACCTTTACCATGTACTCAAGTTTGGCTGAAACTATTGCTCTTGTACTATTCTAAATGATGCTATGATGTGAATTACTTTGATGGTGAATGAATCTTTGTATGAGATAAATTACTAAAAATGGGATAACCATATCTGTGGGTTTGCACAAATTTTTATGCACCTGCGGAGTCCTGAATACATTCCTCTAGAAAAGTTGTGGGACCGATAACTGCCAGTGTAGGCAAGGTCTCAGTCCTTGCAATGGTGCCTCAGTGGTTCTCAGATGGACAATATCCAAGGCTGAAATTCAGGAGCAAGAGGGGAAATCCCACTCACCTTGTGTGTAATCCTGTTTCTCCAGCTTTCTCTGCTTACTATATGCCATCTTATAAGGGGGACACGTGACAGATAGAATTGCTGGTCAGTGCCAAGTGGTGGAAAGCAGGGTGAAATTATGCTTCATAATTTTTATCTAAAGACAGGGAGAGATGTATTGACTTCCTGAAGGTAATATAAGCAACTCAAGACATGACCTAAGAATAAAATGCACGCTAGTGACTATTGAGATAATTACCAAACCAATTTTTCTTATCCCAGTTTAATTTCTAGGTTAATTTAAAATTAATAAAAGATGTCAGGTGAATAGCTTAGAAGGCTCCTGCCTTCCTAATCTATGATCCGAACAATAGCATGCTTCTAATAGCATCAAATGCAAGTGAGCTGAGACCATGTCCTCTCCATAGCCATAACTCAGGGTGATGGCAGAATTATATGTGTCTCAGAAATTCAGCCAGATCAATATCTCAAGCCTTCTTAAAGACCCTGATGAATGGAAAAGTGGAGGGGAGGGGTAGACACCCAGACAGGCAATGTAAATCGAAGCGATTAAATCACTTCAGTCATGTTTAATTATTCTGTGGTCATTTTACCCCGGATTATCTCCCTTGGTTTACTTTCAAGGCTCTCTTCACATATCATGTAAGGACAAGACGGCCGTTTTGACGAGCGCACTGGACAGGGGGACCAGGATTCTTGGCTCTGCTGCCAAGTAACTGAGTGATTTGGGGTAATTCCCTTAACCTTTCTGGCTCCCAGTGACTTCATTTGTCTGCAGTAACTTATAACCAGCAAACACCACTAATCAATAGAGAGATGAGCCAGGGTAGCCTATGTGGTGATTAAGGTATTTGACTCTGGGGCCTAATTATAGAACCAAATCCTGGCTTTACGCAATTTAATAACCACGTGACTCTGGGAAAACTGCTCAACCTCTCTGTAGGTCAGACTCCTCATCTGTGGAACAGGAATAAGAACGGCATCTACCTGTGAGTCCATGAGAGAACCCAGTGGTATAGTCCTTGCCTGTAGGACAGCAAGCCTCTGCTAACGGCTAGCTGTCAGCAACGCAGACTCCTCGTAACATGGCAGAACTTTATCACATAAGGCCTCTCAATTATTCTAATTTAGGAATCCTTCGGATTAATGTTACTGCACCTATGTGAGCACCATTTAGTCAGCCCTGGATCTTTACTCTCCGGAATGATTTGCTTCTGTTTCTCCTGGTTCAGCAGCCTCCTTTCCTAAGAAAACTTTTTTCTACTTAGAGAGGCCTCACTTCATCTTTATCTTCTTGTTTCAGACCTGCTTTCAACCAATACTGACAGCGCTGCTTGTATTCATAACATAATTATACTCGCTTAACTGTTAAAATAAACTTCAAAGCTACGAGAGCCTAAAAGGTGTACTGTAGTTTTAAAAATTATTCTGAATCCCATCAGTCATCCTGTGGAATAAAAACTTAGCTTACACAGTTGGTGTTGAAATGAGCATCCAGTGACGCCCTTTGGGCCAGCTAGTTCTGGGGGCGGGGGATTTGGGGGGATAGGGGGAGGGTGGCAGAGAGGCCTCCTTCTAGCATGATTTACACTGCAGAGCTCCTCCTGCTGTTCCCAGGGGCAAGGCTTTAGTGTAAAAGGAATTTTATTAAAGTAAAAAGACTTTTATTAGTATCCAAAATTTAATTCCACACCTTGAATTACTTCCGTTTTCATGAGGTAAAAGTAAAATTAAATATGCTATCAACATAAATGCAGGGATGGCCCCTGCACATTATATTAATATTTTGATGGTGGAACAGTCTTCCATGCCAAGGAGAAGTATGTTAAAATAATACAAGTTTTTAAAAGGCTCTCTTATTTGAGTTGATGAACGGGTGGCAAGTCATAAAATACATGCAAAAAAAAATCTATTTATCTATCGATCATTCTATCTTTCTACCTACCTACCTATCCAATTATACTCAATATAAAAAGATAAAACTGTCACAATCCCAATTTGTGATATATTAGGAAGTTGTAATTTTTCCAAGACAATAAGATAAAAAAAGAACAAAACACCACTCTTGGAAAAAAAGATTCTCCCTGTCCCCACTTGATTAGGGAAAAATAGATTTTCCCCTAAAATGTTGTTATGTTAATTTTTGAGATAATTGAAGTAGTTATAATTTACAATTTTTGCCTTTAATATGAATGTTAAAAAATGATGACTTTGTGTATTTTTAACTCCTTATGTGTTATACTGAGGTAAATTGGGGGGTTATTTTAAATTTTAGATTTAGAACACACAATGTAGGGAAATCAAAGCAATAACTAAATTTTAGCATCATACATTCTGATGAGGATCACACCTCATCACTTTCAAGTGTTTTCTAAATATGCAAAGTGATTGGAAGATGCAAGTTAAAGGAGTATTTCAATATAAATTTTTGATAGTAAAGTGTTTCTGAAATTCAGGAAATAAATGGACCTTATCTTTAAGGTTTTCTCATAAAGCTTCGTATGATTCAAATCATCACATTAATTTTGTCCAAACTAAATTTTTAAATCAATTGCATTTGGAATTCATATACTGACAGCTAAAGATGAAAAGGAATATGTATGTAACCCTGGATCAAAGCAGTTAGTGAGATATAAAATTGCCCAATGTATCATGTGTGGTATAACAAAACAAAAATAGAAAATAAGGTTTTGTTCTCAAGATGATCCATACACGTGTGAAATTTATGGTTCAAGCCATCATCTCAATTAAAAGTATAAAGGTGCAAGCATTAAAGTGAAGGGGTTGCACATGCTAAGTAAGTGGGTTCTTTTAAAGGGTGAGCTATGACTTCATGTGTTACATAGTCTAAT